>JAQFJA010000011.1:1570304-1577804 GCA_029874485.1 Naso brachycentron | reverse complement strand
TGATGATATCTGCAATTACATGTGGAAAAATATACATATGTATCAGTATTGCCTATTGGCCAAACAAGTTGTAAAATATCAGCATACTGTAAAAAACTCCAGTATCGTGTAGCCGTAATCCCTGAACTTTTTGTCTTGTTCCACCATCAATATCACAACTTCCAAACACTAGAAACATGACAAACTAATTATTAATGCAGTATATTTGGATGCCTTGTGCTGAAAAAAAACAGACATTTATTTGTTTGAAACACATTTGTGACACTCTCACTTAAGGGTGGTGCAGTTTCACACAGGCTGTTTTCACATGTCCACGCCCGCCTCTAATGGACGGGGCTGTTTGTTAATGTAATAACACCATTATTCATGAGTCCCTGCTCTGATTGGCCGGCTGCACTTTTGGCCCCCACTCCTTCCTTTGACAGAAACAATGGCTGCTTAGACAGAGAAAGGCTGGTTGTTGGTATACAAACAAACCTGGTGAAGAATTATTTACACACTAAATAACATCATTTGCTCACACTGTGACGTCGTGTGGAGGGGCTGCGCATCATCATCTGTTCAATCAGGGACGAGTTTTCATGTGATGTTCTGGCTTTTCCTGTACAGGGACTCTGTAAAAGTTAGCTGCATTTTTTTATTTATTCATTTTCGTGATCTTGAGATTGAATCTTATTGAAAAATTTCATCTCCTCTGTTTTAAAAAGATTAGATAAAGAACCCTGATTTGTTTTGGTTGTCTGAAGCTGATATTTTGAACTGACTCTTTTAGAAAGAGATTTTTTTATTTTTAAGTTTTTTAGAAAATTCATGTAATTGAGACAGAATCCAACATAATCATAGAAATCGAACTTTTTGAAGTTTTTACCTTTTTTTTCTCTTTAGATCTGTGGGACTGTACTATCACTTGTCATATAGTCTTCTTCTGTCAAGTGTCAATTTTTTCCCCCACGGCCAATTAATAAGAAAAAATTTGATACGAGTCAGGAGAGTTTTAATCAAAAACATGCTGAGAATAACTTAGCATTAAAGTGATGAATCACAGTTAGACCTCGGGCACTTAGCTATATGAAAAGAGGAAAATATATGTAGTTTTTTACCATACAAGTTTGTGATTTAAATGAAATACTGTTTTCGTGTGAATCCACTTTTGAGAACAAAAAATAAAAAATTTGTTGCATCTGAAGTGGTCCATTATCTACAGTGAAACTTTTTGGTTTGACATTTTTGACTGTTTTCATATTTGTGTTTGCAGATTTTTTGTATCTTTAAGTTGAAAGATATTTCTGGTGCCTTTCAGCTGATCTTGCAGTTCACGGTCACTTGTTTTATGTTGTGCTTGCCTGCTGAACATCTTGTGCAATATTTTTTTTAAAGAACAGGCAGCTTGTTTGTTTATGATGTTAAATATGTTTTGTTCTAATGGGATCTAAATAAGAATAACGCATGCATGTCAACGTGTGCACGCAGGTACAGGACACAACTGAAAAATCCTGAAGAAGATCCGCTTGGATTGAAATGTCTTTCCTTTTATTGGGATCCAGTTTAATTAATTATTTATTAATTGCATTTTGGCTGCCTGGACACGAGACATTGTTTCACTCCCATGTTGTCACCGAGAATGATTAGAAGAATTTTCAACTGTCCCTCAGAAAAAGATCAAAATTTAAATCTGTGTTATATTATCTTTATTCACTGTGACACTGTTATTATAGTGTTGCATATCTCACATTCCCTCCGCCCTCGGTCGATGTCAGCAATAGATTTAACGCAAGAGGACTTGCAACACTGTAGCTCCACCCCTAAAATCTTTGGAGGCTACCAAGTAACTTTTGCTGGGAGCTACAGTGTTGCAAGTCTTTACATCTAGGGCAGTGGTTCCCAAGGTGGGGGTCGGGACCCCCCGGGGAGTCACAAGACATGGGGGGGGGGGGTCGTCAGATGCCGTCAAAAAAACAAAAACGTTTTAAAAAATATTAAAAATGGCATATTTAACCCATTATTTTATAAATCCTGTTTATGTTCCTTCTTATGTTCTTCCTCAGATTTCTTTTAAATAATATTATGGCTGCAGGGGTGGAAAGAGCACAAAAAAATCTCCTTACGTAGAAGTACTGTTGCCTTGATAAACTTTTACTTTACTGGTGTTAAAACGTACACAGGTAAAAGTTAAAAGAAGCTCATTTGAAATGTACTCAGAGTAAAAGTTACTTAGTTACTTTCTGGGGGTCTTTGGGGGCTGTAGTATCATCTGTCCATCTTCATCCCGCTCCATGTCTGTGCACAAACGCCCCTTTGCTGCCCGGCTGTGTGTGACTGAGTGTTGTTCATCTTCTGCAGTCAGTCAGCCAGAGCCAATCAGATGGGCCGTTACTGGCACGCAGTCGCAGCATGAGCTCATAGAAAACTTGGAGAAACTGATTGTTTCAGCTTATTTTTTTTTTTCACTAAGTAATGGATGTGATTTAAAATGTAGTGAAGCACAATACTTCAAACAAAACCTACTTAAGCAAAAGTAAAATTACAGATTTTAAAAACTACTTAAAAAAGTACAAGTACACAAAAAGACAAATCAATTACAGTAACGTGAGTAAAGGTAATTTGTGGCTCTGTATGGCTGTTTGTTTGTTTGTGTTGTTTTGATGCCTGTGTTGTGCCCGGCTGTGTGCAGCGTCAGGCTATACGCCTCCTCCGGGGTCGGTGGGGGTCCCCAGACTTATTTTGGGGGTTGCGGGCTGAAAGTTTGGGAAAACCTGATCCAGAGGATTTTACAGCTCAGCACCTGAAGTAAATGAGGTGCGTGCTGTTTTTTTTTCCCACCATGGCAACAGGCTGACAGTGAATGAACGCTGTGACATTGTGACTCAGGCTGTAAGTTGTCTCACTGGTTGTATCAGCTGTGTAAACACAGAACTGGCACTTCCTGTGACACAGAACACCACATTTTTGCCTGTGGAATCAATTTTTTAGCCAAGTTTGGCTCCTTGTTGAGATCAAGACCTGTTTTCCATGAAGACTGGCGGAAGATAACGTTGGTTTGGTTTTGGCGCCAGGTGTGCCTGAATACATTTGACTTGAAAGTGTGGCATCAGACACGCAGCAGCGTGTCACAGCCCACTCATATAAATACAGGAAGCTTCCAGACAGCAAAGTGCTCACGGTTGGCCTGTTGGTGCAGTTTCACCCCCTCCCTCCTCCGCCCCCCGCTCCTCCTCGTCTCCGTCTCTTCCTCACATGAGGCCCAATAACGTCACGCCTACTGTTTGGGTATTGTGATATCTTCTCGCGACATTTCTCCCCTTTATCGGAAAAAAAGGGGGGACGCGGTCGTTCACATCTCGCGAGACGTGTCGTCTCCCCCTCGGAGAGAGCCCACCCTTCAGTGATGCCTACTGCAGTGTGTATAATAGCAGCGAGGGAAGCTCTGGGAGTCTAGGAGGAGCTGCGGCAAGGTCGAAAACAGCATCCTGCCCGGAACAACTCAGAGACCCGCGCTGGGCGGAATCAAGTCCAGCGGCTCGCGAGCGATAGTAACCGGGGGAATTTTGGATTTAACGTTACTGCCGCGGAGGAGGAAAGTGGTCGAAAGTTTCCAGCCTGTCGCCTCATGTTTCGAGGCAGCTAGCGAGCTATCCTTCTGTAACGTTACCGCCGCTCTCAGCTCGTCTGCCTTGCGCCTTTTCTGATCAGCGGAGCGACGTGATCATCCCGGTGAATTTGAAGCCAGTTGTCCGTTTGTCACGGGGCGCCTCAAAGCTTTGACACCGTCTCTCACAGTTAACTTTCACAGCCATAGTGTGGCTTCTCTTCACACGGTTTCACGTTCATTTGTGTTTTTTGTGCCATGTCAGCGCCATCCTCCGCGCCTTCCGCCCCGTCGGAGAGCGCCGCGACGGAAAGTGACTTTCTAGCCCCGGATCCGGGGCTGAGGCCGCCCGGTCCGACGCCCAGCCAGAGCCGATTCCAGGTGGACCTTGTGGCTGAGGCGGCGGGCGCCACAGATGAGAAGTCCCCGAGCTCCGACGCCTCCACCACTGTCCCATCCAGCGATAAAGCAACTCCCACCGCTCCCGCAGATTGTCCGGCTGCTGATTCGAGGGTCGGTGGAGAGGAAGACAAAGGCCGGTTTCGGGTGGTGAACTTCGTGGATCCGAGCGGAGCAGGGAGCGCGGCCTCCCCGGAGGCAGCGCCGGCGGAGGGGCTGCAGAACGGCGACACGGTGATGAGCGAGACCAGCTTGCATTCATCCACCGGGGGCCAGCATCACTATCACTATGACACCCACACCAACACATATTACCTGAGGACGTTTGGCCACAACACCATCGATGCGGTGCCCAACATCGATTTCTACCGACAGACGGCAGCTCCGCTCGGGGACAAGCTCATCAGACCCACCCTGTCCGAGCTGCACGACGAGCTGGACAAGGTAAGCAGCAGCACACGGCCGCGTGTGACAGCGCCGAGCCACGGAGTCGTGACTCCGCTCATAGCATGTCGGTAAAAATCAGTAATAACAGGAAGAAGTCTCGATAATAACATTGAACACACTTTCATGTCAAGCAGAGGTCGATCAGGTCGAGCGCTCGCATCCTCCATTAACCCTTAAACACAACAAACCCACTCACTTTATTCCACACTGTGTTGTGCGCGTGCATCGGCAGCCTGTGCACATGTGCAAACAGAAACAACATGTGCTCCTTCTGCTGTGGATCACAGCCAGCCCACACCGCTGCCCGATTAAAGGCTCTCAGAAAGATGTGACGTGTGTGGTTCGTCTTATCAGAACGACTGGCGCGAGGCTACAGGTGTGCGGCAGATGTTTTTATGCTGTTGTGTCATTTCATGTACATCCTGATCAACAAGCTTATCAGAGGCACAGGGCTGCGTCTGCCAGTACTGATGGGTCAGGTGACTCTCATTTGAATGGCACACTGAGGGAAAGCTTTTGATTTGGTGTTTTTTGGGGGAACTGTTGTGTAGGCTGTGGTGAAATCAAGTGGCCGCATGTTAAACGTTAAATCTCTCTTAAAATGCTCCACATAGTTCGCTCACGCTCACTTTATGGCCAAAAGTTTTTGGATGTTGTGGCATTCCCTCTGTATGTGATAGTCTGACAGCACTGACATTCATGTGCTGCTATGCTGTTAAAAGGTTTTCCACCAGAAAAGAGGCCTGGCTGCTCCCACTAAGAGCATTAGTGAGGTCCAGTACTGATGTTGGGTGATTAGGTCCGGCTAATAGTCGGCGTTCCACTTCCTCCAAAATGCATTTGGTGGGGCTGAGGTCAGAGCAGGCCAAACCATTTCTGTATGAAAGTACAAGAGTGTACAGCAGCGTAATGAGTGAAGTTGATTCAGTTTATTTGAACATTAGAAAAACACACAAAACAAATATAAAAAAATAACAACATAGTAGTGCATAATCACATAAGAAATGAACGGAATCATCAGCAAATGTTTGTATCAAAATCCTGGCAGTTCAGAAAGGAGTAGAGAGAAGTTGACGAACTTTTCGAGGCCGACTGCCTTTGTGCAACGTCTGTTGACGGACAACCATGAAACTGTTCCAGGAGTCGAAACTGCCTCTCAGAACATCAGGAGTCCTGGCTGCTACCTGTGCATTATAAACGCTGCACTTCATATTGTGTGACCCATTGCTTAAAGGAGGAGTTCGTTTTTATGCACATTGAACCTTGTAATAAGTGTATTTACCGTCATGTATAACATTCAACCACGTTATTATGATACACGGTGCAGTCACAAGAGCTGGAGGTCATCGCTGACATCACTGCTGGCTGAAAACAGCGGAGGCTTCACACCAGGTGCTTTGACAATCCGTCCAAAAAAGGTCGTTTCAAAAGACGAGACAATCACCGAATGTTTGGAGACTAAACCACAAAGTTAAACAGCAGCTGATAAACTGGAATCAGCTGTTTGTTTGTTTCCTGAGGCAGCTGAGAGAGCCGATGCTGGGTTAAAAGCCGTTGTTCAGCTTTGGGTTTTAGTATCGGTACATGAGGCGACACCACTAAACATTTGGCGATTGTCTCATCTTTTGAAACGACCTTTTTTGACTGACAGTTGAAGCACCTGATATGCCCCTTTACCTCCGTTGCTTTTTGCCAGCGGTGATGTCAGCATGCTGTAGAACGTCGTATTTGATCGTACATAGTGGAGTTGTTCTGATACTGATACCAATATTGGAAACTGCCTCTGATATCGCCGAAATTGCTAGTATCAGTATTGGCGAGTATCAGTCTTCGCACCGATTGGATACCATGTGATTTATGAGCCGCTAAATGTTACCTGGCTACTTCCCAGTTAGCTTAGTTTAGTGTAGTGCAAGGAATTATATTTTCTTAAATTGTAGTTCTTAAGTGCTGTTGCACCACAGTTTTATAGTGTTATATTTAAATCTTTTTACTTTACTACATTATGATTGCAGTAGGTTTTGAAGTCATTGTTATTTTTGCGCTGGTACTGGATCTGTACTTGGTATCGGTCGCTAAACTTTGAGGATCAGAATCGGTATTGGGAAGGAAAAAATGGTATTGGAACATCTGTAATAAATATCCTTATTATAAGACTTAATGTGCACAAAACAAAACTTCTCCTTTAAGGATGGGTCAAGGTTATGCAGGCAAATGAGAGTCTTGGTTACGTAGCACAAGTATTTGTACACACATAATGTTTTTATCAGTGACTTGAGCTCAGTGTGGCATCGATGAGCTTTGATCATGTACCATCACGCATGTGTTCCCTGCAGGCAAGCTCAACGGCAGCCAGCTAGACTGATTAATTTCTCCTCTGTAGACGTTATTTCAATGAAATCAGCTGGTTGGAAGGACACTTGGGTCACAGCTCCATGTGACTGATGACAGCGCTTGGAGATGGTCTCAGAAAGTCATTTCCACTGGAGCGTAGTGAAGTGTGCGTTATTTATCTGATGCCAAGTAGCCTTTAAGAGTCAAGGATAAATTTCCATAACCTTTACAGTGACTCTTGTTAGCAGCAGCCTGGCTAATACATCATAGCATTGATGAGATTGAACTGGTTACTCACTCTAAAATAGAGAGCTATTCCGAAGCCTGTACTGTAAACATGTAGGCTATGAATAGAAGACATTCAAGAAATGCAGTATGCCATGTGTGGCCGCCCTTCTTTAACATTATATCCCCACGGGCTTTTTCTAAATTAGAAATACAGTTGTTTGATGTAGCTGAAGAAGACTTCAGTATGTCCTTTCATCATTAAATAAACTTGCTCTTTGCACCTGTGATTTTGGATGGTTAATCATTGAATTTATATGTCGATAAGGATCGATCGATTGTTACACCTCTACTACAAAGGTAGACGTGCACATAGGTCCGTCCGTCTTCCATCATTTTGTACTGATCCTGTTACTTGATTAGAAAAGAATTTAACAGGCCTGTGACAGCAACAGATACCAGAATTTCCTCTGTTTATTGACAAAGCATTTGATTTATTGATTCCTATT
>JAQFJA010000011.1:1512281-1533688 GCA_029874485.1 Naso brachycentron | reverse complement strand
TTTGGCGTCACAATATATTTTAAGATGCAGGGGTTACAATTGCAAGACTGTAAGCAAGGCCATAAATTGCAATTTTTTTCCAATCTAACTTTAGGAAAACTGTCATAGTTTAAAGAACACTCTACATATCCATAAAATCTGAGAGAAAAAAAATGTTTACTTACTTAAGCAATCAGATTATCATTGCAATACTTTTTGTGCAATAGCGGCCGAAGACTTAAAAAAAAAACACAAAATGAACCACTGCCATGAATCTTTGCATGTAAACTACTAATTAAAAATCAATAAAATATCGCAAAACATAATATCGCGATTTTGATATCTATCAACATTTTCTTACTCTCCTAGTAAAAATGGAAAGATGCATCAGTAAAGGTAAAAAGCAATAAATAATAAATTAGTAAACAAGCAATATGAGTAATAGCAAACAACAGAAATATAAGAAAAAGTATAAATAGCATTAATGTATGTATGTAATACACTATCATAAATTTAGAGTCACATTCATCTGATAGTTTGTAGACGTACAGCATCGTCATGCAGGTCAACGCAATGGCATCACATGACCTTTTGCAGGTAGTGCAGGATACTCTGTGTGTGTGTCATATAAACCTACAGAGCACATGTTGTGTGTGTATGGTGCATAACGTGACATCCCATGGCTGAGCATGGTGAGAGGGCCTGTGGCTGAGAAGGTAATTAAGGCACACTCTGTTTTCCCACTGACTAAGTGAAAGGTCAGTGTGCTAGTGGGACTCAGCTGAACAAGAGCTGACATGTACATGAACCCACACCGTATCACATCATTTTCACCTGACCTCCTCACTTCCCGCCCTTTTCCCACCACTGTGGTAAATGTCCTGATGAATGGTGCATAAGTTTTCTGTTACACAGAACGCTCCTGGTTACTGTGAACAGGACTAGGCAAGCCTATCTAAGCCGGACTTGGATGCATGCAAGTGGGAAGATGTGTTCATGAATTATGCTTAATGTACAGAACCATCTGTGTGTCATATGTATTACAATAACCAGACATTTTACTGTTTACTAAATGCTCACCTGGCTCTCAGTTTACTTTAACGATTAGAGAGGCTGCTTGCACAAAGACACTGTGCACATGGGATGGTTTTTTAATTACTGAAAGCAGCCTCTCTGATCTTTTGAGTAAATCGTTAGAAAACATTAACACATCAATACAACGCACAATAAAGGAATCACCTTGAAAGCTGGCGCTGTTCGACATAATGTAAAAAGCAACAGTCCACAGTAAGATGGTGTTAAATGCAAACCCAAAAGGAGAGGAAAAAAAGTAATTTGGATAGGTGTCTCTTAGATGACATCAGATAGAAGCTCTGGCACTGGATTGGCACAGCTTTAAGTAGCATGATATTCCCAGACAGGAGTGTGTGTCTACAGCCATAATAAAGAACAGGACTGCTTTGAGCTAAATGTCAAAGTCAGCATGCTAGCAATGACGGTGTTAACTAGGGCTGCGTATTGGCAAAGACGTCATGATAGGATACACATCACCGTACATGGGTCACGATACGATTATATCACGATATAATGCGATATGATTCGTATTGCGATATATTGCAATATTCCACATAGTTCACTGAAAATGTAAAAACATTGCTGAAATACTGTGTATGATCTGGGTAGTCTAAATACATCACATTATATTGATACTTGAGCAGACAAACTGAGTCAAAGCTATTTAATTCAAAATTTCCTTTCCAGTTTATTCGAATGGTATTAGCAAATTACTGAACACACTGATGTAGCTGCCATAACATCAAAATGAGACATGAAATTTAAGTGCACTTTTGCACTTTAATTAGACACATTGAAACTGAAAACATAAAAGTGCAGAAATGTTTTTTTCTGTGTCACTGAACTTTAGGGGTGGGTTTGGCAAGGACCACATGGGTCACAATACGATACAGATATCATGAAAAAAATATTGCGATATACTGGCGTATGGATTTTTTAGCACAGCCCTAGAGTTAACATGCTGACGTTTAGCAGGTGTGTATCGCTCCACTGATGTTTCAGAAATGTTGGGAATTCACAATTTCAGGACTCAACGGACAGATTTCTGGTGCTTTCAAGCGCACCTAGTAGACTCAGATATTTAGACTCTAATGGCCATCATGAATGTTTAATACCACAATTGTTTTTATACTCCACTGCTAGAATGCATCTGCATTTCTCGTTCTGCTCTACATGCACTTTAAATAAATAAATGATAAAATTGTAATGATATGTCAATTATTTCTACAGTACACAGGTAGATTTTAAAATGTAAAAAATTTTAGAGGTTCAAAAAAGAAGCCAATCAGGGCCAACACAACACAGGAGTCACTTGGCCACATCGGACGTATTCTTTCATCTAGGGAAAATTTAAAGGATGTCTCAGGAAAACATTGCTCTGTTGCCAACTTGTGGATTTGTACTGATATACTTTTTCAAATCCAAGGATGGCCAAGAGTTGTTTAATAAACACTAGAAAGAAGCTCAGAGACAACCCCAGTCTCCCCAGTCACCAGATCTAAAACTCAGTGAGGTTTCATGGGACATGCTGAAAAAGATTTAAACTTCCTTGATCCTTTAAAAAGCCGAAAGCTGGGGTGCCCGGTGGCACAGTCGGTAGAGAAGGCGCCCCATATACAGAGGCTATGTCCTCGCCGCAGCGGAACCGGGTTCGATTCCACCCGCGGCCCTTTGCTGCATGTCATTCCCCCTCTCTCTCCCCTGTTTCCTGTCCACTCTTCAGCTGTCCTGTCCTCAAATAAAGGCACAAAAAGCCCCAAAAAATATCTTTAAAAAAAAAACAAACAAAAACTTTGACCAAGTGTCCCATTAAACATCATGTGTGTCAGATTCAATAGTCTGTCACAGCTGTCATTTCAATTTGTCAGATACATGTTTGTTTAATGTTTAGTTAAAAAATGAGACTTATTGAAACAAATTCAGGATTAGCAGATACCATTGAGTTGGATTTCAGGTGTTGAAGGATGCAGCATTTTTCGAGTTCTTATTTATAGTTAAAACTAAAGATCACGAGATCTCTGTCGGTGCTACTTTAAGTTATCTGCTTTTTTAATTTATTTCTCATCTGTTCCCTGAAATTTATAGAAGTGAAATGCCAAATCACCAGACAAACTTTCTACCCCAAAAACACAGCTGTTTTTCTCTGTGCTGCCTTTGTGTTTTTATGTGAAAGCCGCTTCGCTCTATTGCTGATTTTGTTTGAAAATTTAGCTAATTTAGCTATTTTTAGTTTATTTAATTCCCGCCATATTATTTCCCCTCTCGTTGCCTCATTTCCCCTTTTCCTGCATCCCCTCTCCATCTGTCCTCCATTTCCTTCCAGATGAGTTGCTCTCCTCCCAGGAGAAATCCTCCGGAATGAAAGATGTGATCGTGTCCATAGACACCAGCAAAGACTCTGACGCTGATTCATCCAAGCCGTCCTCCAAAGCCACCAGCCTCCAGAACAGCCCGGCTGTACAGAAAGGTCAGCCAGACTCAGTGCAAATGTTTCTGCATTCCTCTCAGTTACTTTTTCATGTTCTCACTGAATCTCACAAGCAGTGAACACAGCAGTGAGGTGTTGTTTACAGTGAAGGCCAGAGGAGGGCAGTGCTGACATGGCGGTAGGGAATTAGCAAATGATCATCGATGAGGTTAAATGAAGGCGTCGTTTGTCGTGCGGTGTGCCGGGGGGAGCGAGGGCCGATTATCCGCTCCTGAACAGCTGTTGGATAGTCAGATGAATTTCTGACGGAAGAAATTTTGGTCAGCTGACTCAGGCTCTCGCACAATTCATACAGAGCAACGACTCAGTTCACCAGTGTCAGTGCTTTTTTTCACTGTGCCTGCCCGAAGTGGCCATATGCACCAGCACGTCGTTTTTTTCAGAGGTTTAGGCACACAAGTTGTGGACTCAAGCGATATATCGGTTTGCCGATATTATCGGCCAGTATCAGCCTATTACAGATATATTGGTATCATCGTATATGTTATCCGACAAGTGTCGATATTTAAACTTTTTTTTAAGGCTGGAAAAAATGCTTGGACTGGTAATTTAAAATGGTCTATTGACATAGTTTGTCCAGTAGAGAGCGGTCTATTATTAAATTTGTATAAAGTGAAGTGTGATGTTTGGAATAAAGTTTGTTAGATATTCTTCCTTCATTATATATATTTGTCACATGAATTTGATTCATTCAAAATAGTATACAGAGAATACTGACCGATATATCGCATATCTGAATCTTCTTAATTCCTAGTATCAGTATCGGCCGCAGCCCCAAAAATCCCATATTGGTCGGGCCTTGTCAATAGCCAAGACGGTCGGCGGGGGTTGATGGGATGTTTTTTCACGTACAGTGTGAGCACTCAGGTAGTGACTGACAGTCGGACTGTACAGCACGAGCATATAAATCGTGAGCTTTGGCTTTACATCGCAGACAATTTACTCGTAACGTGTGAGTTGGAGTAAATAACAATATTTTTGAAATTGTAGAGTGTGTGCCCAGCTTAAGAGTGTTTAGCTGTGTGTGTTTGTGAGAGAGGAAGGCTTTTCAGTCAGGAAATCAGTTTAACAACTTTCTCAGAGATCCCTGTTAATCCATCAATGGCTTCCTTCATTCAACACACACACACACACACACACGCACACACACACACACACACACACACACACACACACACACACACACACACACTAACTGCCCTGTCAGGAAGTTGCCTCAGTGACCCATGACCCCAGTCTCCCCACTGGGCCCAGTTTGTTTGTCCACAGATGTCTTGGGCCACATTTTGTGTGTGTGTGTGTGTGTCAGTGTGTGTGTGTAAGAGAGAGAGAGATGTAGAGATGTAGAGACAGATCTACACCATCAGTGTCGTGTGTAGCTGCCACCCACACAACTTTGAGCAAGCAAACACGGAAACTGTTCCCAGATTGTCGGAACTAATGTCCCAAACATTCCCAGCTCCGGTCTGGGTTCATAAAGGCTGATGCAGTGTTTGGTGTTCATATTTATTGTTGTTGAATTTTTTTGAAGCTTTTCATAAAAAATGACAAAGCTCTCTGGCAACGCATGCTTAGCACTGAAGTGTGACATTTAGGACAATGCGTTAACATAAAATAACATTTTTTGGGAAAGTTTAGCAATAGTGTTTAGTTCTGACTTGATGTGGATTTTTGCTGGAACGTAAACTGAACAACTCTTCTGTATTTTCCTGTTGTCCTGATAGATTTACCAACATTTGCATTTCCACAACACTAATTCCATCAATGAAACATTGTTGTGTTATTTTATCAGAGATATATTCTTGTTCTGTTCAAATTTACTCTGTAATCTAATTACCTTTTCTATTTTTGATTGATTAAGTTACTGTCAATAAAACAACATCCTGCAGAAGTGTCACAGTAAAAGTTTTTGCATCAAACTGAACACTTTTGTTGTTCGAACTTCCTTTAACATGATAACAGCGTGCTGGTGCCCCTAGAGCCGCAAACCTTTGAAACCACAACCTTCTCTCCGGCTGTATAAACTGGCAAACTGCAAAGCCTGTGACATGCGCTAATGCTAATGCTAGCGTAAGTCAATGCATTCCACAGTAGCCACTACAAACTCGGATTAAACACTCCACAGTGCATCCAAAGCAAGTCAAATATGACGACAGTCCAGTGAGGCAAATTTGAGTGTTTGTAGAATAATTTTCTAATTTCTTAAATTTGTTGCTGCTGAAAGCTTCGCAGCAACAGGAAGTTACACCGAAACTTACACCACCTAGTATGCATACTACAGCACTTTTGTTCTTCACGTAAACACAGATTATTCTGAAGACACAAAGGAAAGACTTTTCGGTTTCTAGCTGGACTGCTCTTGTTTAAACGTGGCCTCAGAGGGCACAGTCCCTAACAGCCTGCCGTGCATTTAACTTGAAACATCTACTGCAGTTTGTATTGAGTTTCACTCATAGTAGCTTAATAGGTAAACCAAAAGCAAATGGAAGTAATTAGTTAATGTGAGTGTTTTACGTTAAAAGAAAGAAAGAAATGCTCGTGAAATCAGTGCTGTGGAAATGAATAAGAAGCCCAGTTTAACGTGAGCTTTGTTAGGCCTTGATACTGTTTCACCACCCTCGGCCCCCCTCATGTTTTCATTGTACCTTTATCAGGAGCTTTATTCGTTTGTACCAACTGAATAGTCTCTCTTTTTAGAAGTATGCTAATAAGTTGCCATATTGTAACATAGAAATAAGCATGTATTTCTGAATGTCCATTCAGTATCTGTTGCCGGTGATATCCCAGTTGAGAATGCCACAGAGACATTAGCTGTGTTCGAAACCACTCACTCACTGTTCCCTATATCACTCACTGTTCCCTATATCATGTTTTAAACATAATTGCGTCAGTAAATGCGCCATGACGCAAGCAGGCGCGCCCAGCATCACGTTAACAAACCGACACAACACTGAAATGTATGGAGGTTGATTTTGCATGTTAATTTTTTTTCAACGTTATATCCCAAGTAAACTGTTAAAATTCCAATAATGTGGAAGTTTGGTTTTTGTCAACTATAGTCCTGTGTCCTGATCGCAACCTGTAAATAAATAGCCCACGATCAGTTTAGTTCACGAACTCAAGAGCTAACGGCTAACTTAGCTATCAGTGGCTAAAGCTGTTAGAAAACGATTCCCCTGAATGTTTTGCTGCTTTTGATCAAGCTTTTGCTTCTCGCACAGACAGAGGCGAAGGCAAATTCGCCTTATGCCGAAGTCAGACTGCATGACATCAGCTCCATAATAGCCCGACTAGGAAGACGTAGGGCGTTGTGTGGGCACAGAAACAACCAATGAGCATCAAGCACGACAATCGATTGTTTCATCTTGCGTTGTGTGTCATAATGGACGACAACCGATGTCGCATCTAGGACGCCTCACAACTTCATGACAGAAAGACTAGCATGTTTGATTTTTTGTTTACCTCCCACGACGGCTTGTCAGTAGTAGCAGTAGTCAATGGCGAGTACTTCCTTGCCGGTGACATCACGCACGTCGTGACTGCAAATGGTGATTGATCGGGGAGCAGCGTGTAGTCTGTCACGTCTCTCAACCACAACATGGCAAGAATTTATAACTCTTTAAACGCCTAATGTGACAGTGAAAACCTGAACAGAAAAAAATATCTTGTTGTCTGACGCTGGCAATACGCGTCCAATAAGACATCATTGGTTAATTCGCTGACCAACCCCCATTAGCTAACATGCTAGCTTACATAAACAAACCTTACTGGCTTTCTGTGAACTTTTTCCTCCTCCTCCGAAAATACACGACCACATTGCATTGTGGTATATGGAAGAAATTGTATTGTACATCGTCTGTGTCAGTCCATGATTTGAGTCACGCATGCGCAAAGAGGTCCGCCATCTTGGACAGCTGGCTACAGCGACACCACTTGGACGAATCACATGTGGTTACTACATGCTAATGTCAATGTTACTGATTCCCAACTTTGTATTTAGGTTACAATTACATGTTGAATTAATGGCAAAGGCATGGTTTGTTTTAAACTTTTAACTGTCGATGAGTAATTTATTTGCCAGTTACGTTAGCTTGAGTACTGTTAGCGGTTAACGTTATGCTAACGTGTTTGCTTGGTGCTAGCAAACTAGCCACCACAAGTTGAAATGATAAAAATGGCCATGGCTAGAGCTAGGGCTGACTAGTGCTAGCTACACTGCAATTATGATTTAGTTTTGAAACATTAAATGTGATTTAGACTGTCAAACTCAGATCGTGGCATGTGGTTTGTACAAGTGCTGTAGCCGTAGCAAGCTGTCAGACAGTGGACATTCTTGCGCATGCGCAACTCAAATCGTGTACTGACAGTCTGTTTACTGGAAAAATGCTGTGCATTGTGGGTATTTTATAGTAAACTGCATAGTGGATCAAATTAACTGCTGAGAATTCTGACACTTAAACAAAAGTGTGACCACACTGCAGAGTCCACTCTTTCCGTTGCAGGGAGCAGTTTGGAACACAGCTGTTGGTAACATGGTGGTTTGTTAGAGAAACTCAAAGTAGCGAAGTGAAGATGAATGTCTTGATTTGGGTAATCCTCTTAGTCCCAGCCAAAGCTCCTACCTGAGCCGTCGTTAAGATGGAATCTTTGCCCAGTTCCCCTCTGCTTGATGGAGTTAATTCCACTCTGAGTCGCCCTCCTCACTCTGAGAGTTTCGTTTTAATCCAAGCACAGTCTCAGTGGAGTAGCTCAGCTTTGAGAATTAGAACTGATTCATGCGTATTTAATGCTCTCACATGTCCATGAATGTTGCCAGTGAAGCCAGATTGATTTAACCGGAGAGACCTGGCTCTGAGCTGCTCTTCTATTGTTCAGGTCGGCCTTAAAAAAATGTTTTCAGAAATTGGGCAGAAAAATTTGAGTTCTGTGTTAAAACTCCTGTCAGTGGGGAAGGTTTTTGTTTTTCCATGAAGCTGAGCACCAGTGTGTTATCATGACGTTTACAGTCAGCTTTTATCTTCAGGATCATGTGTTTATTGTTTGTCTGTGTACGTTTGATCTCTTTTTTTATTGACTGAATGTTTTCTGTTGTGCTTGGTCTGATTTCATGACTAAGAAATCTCAGTTTTAAGTTGATGGCACGTCAACATTTCACCTCAATTTTGATTTTTTTTTTTTGTTCTCTCCCTCTGTCTTGCATTTCCCAGATGACGATGATGATGGCAAAGCTACAACCCAGCCCCTGTTGAAAAAAGGCAGGAGATCCACTTTTTTGAGTTGCCTTAAAACCTTTTATCTCTTTTTGTTACCTTTTGTGTGCTCCTTTCCTCGCGCTCTCCTCTCTCTATCTCCTCATTCTTCACAGTATATTTTTAATTCCTCTTCCGTTAACATACCGTCCTGCGCCCTGCTGTCTCTGTCTTGTGTCTCGCCGTCTGTCTCGTGTTTCAGGCCTGCTAGCAACTTGGCTTTGGGGAATTACATTTTGTCTTTCTTTCTTCTGCTTTCCTGTTAACAGTCTCCAGCTTGTGGCTCAAGCCCTGTCAGTGAAGCTATACTGTACGTTATAGTGCCTTTAACTCAATTCAAGTCCCGAGTATTTAATGTTGTGGGTGTGTGCCAAAATTTCAATTTCCTCAAAAGTGTTTTTCAGTCTCTCTTGCCTGCTGCTTCTTGTCTCTGGAGGCGACAGTTTGTCTGTGGCTTTCTTTTCCAGGATGAAACCTGCTCTCCTGTTTCTAACTCCTGAACCGCTCACAGCTTCTCTTCCTGTTTGTTTGCTGTTACTATTGATGATGTATCTCCTGTGTTCATTAAGCCAAACTTTTTAAAAAGTTCCTATATAATATTAATGAGCAACTAAGCAAAATATATATGACTAATGAGATTTAAGTCAGACGAGAGTGTATCCACTGACTAGTCGACCTCATTCTTCACACAAAGCCCAAAGTTTAAACTATATTGTCACTTCCTACCTTCAAGTTTGCCTTTGTTGTTTGTTTGATTCAGCATAAGGACGTTTGAAAAAATTTCCTTTATTGATCATCGTGGAAAATTAACGATAAATAATCGATTTAATCATTAATTTTTTATATTAAAAATGCCTTTGACAGAAAATACAAAATACAGCACAAATATTTCCTCATTTAAATCTTCATGTAATGACGAAGTTATAGTTCAACAACAGTCCTCTCAGACCAGACAGTTAAAGTTCAACTGTTTAACAAAATAGATATGAGACACACATAACGTAAAACAGCTGAGCGTGAGTCTGACGCTATAACGATTTTAAATGCAATCAAGCCTCTTAGAAATATTTCCAAAAAAAAAAAAATCACCTCATAGAATAACTCAATCAAAAAACATTATTTACTGTTTTGCATCATGACTCCTCTGTGTTCAGACGGATGGTTCAGAAGGATGCATTGACGTTAACCAGAGTCGGATGTAACGTTACGTTGTTCACGTCGTACATCATTGGGGTCGTTGTCGTGTTGTACTTACACACTTCACAGTGTTTACAACAAACTCTTCATTTTTTAGTTTGAAATGGTCCCACTCCAAACTTTATATATACGTTTGATATCTATGCAGCCATGACAGCAGCTCGTAGGGAGCCAAGTAACATTACCATTTTCTCTGTTTCCCAAAAGTAGGTAAATTTCACCGCATATAACCATATAATGAAATGAATTACATCGCTTTAAGACTAGAGCGGAAAAAATATTCGCCTTGTGTGATCGTGCGATTATCTTTGCATGATCAAATCGCTGAAGTTGAAAATTTTGAACGTCTGCAAAGATGTGATGGACGCAAAAATCATGTCCCTCACGCGTCAATTTGCTTCCATCGGGCTACGGGTCCGTCGCAGCACCCAGCGAGATTTTGTATGTAGTTTCATTGCACCGCCAATTAAATTCTCTTTTACTGTGCACACACCTTAACACAACACAACACAACCAGTATTTAGTTATGTCTAATCGATAGAAATTTCACGATTGACAAAATCCTTAACAAGTAATTAGCGATCGATTAATCATGCCCATCAGTAATTCAGAACATCATTAATATTAAATACTGTAAGAAAAGGAGTTCTAAGATGGTTTCTACGCTGCTTTATGAATGTGCAGATTGTGACGGGGACTTTGACTGCTCCTGATATTGTTGTTTATTTCAATTCACATTTTATTTTTTCTCTGGGGGGATTTGAGGCTGTTAGCAAATATAAATACTATAAAATCACAGCAGACAATTTTTAGACAGGGAGACCGAGTGAAAAAAGACCGGCATTATAAAACCAAATCATCTTGCACAGCACTGACATTGTTATGGATATGTTCCTGCAGAGTTTTCATACCACAACACCGGAATCTGACTTCAAGGTGGGAAATCACTCTGAACACCTGCTCAGTGGAAAGCTCCTGAAAATGAAAAACTCGAGGCAAAGTCAAACCTGGTCTAGTGTTGGCGCTGGCTTGAAGGCAGAAAAGATTTCCTCAGAGTTATGAGTCCTTGTCCTTCTCCTCATTGTGCTTTGATGCTGTGAAAAGCGATTTTCAAACATTCTAGTGTTTTATATGTAGTACAGCATTTTATTGCACAAGCAGAACAGCTGGAATGGTCCGTTAAAAACCAAACAGAACCAACAGCTCCAGTGTTCACAGTTCTGAGCCTCAGAAACCTCCTCAGAGAAACCACTGATCACAGACGAAGCATTGAGGGTTGATAACTGGTACTTTTGTTCTTATTAATTTGTGTTTTAAGCGCTCTACACCACACCTGTTTTGAACCACAGAGGTCATACTCTTATTCAAACTCAAGGGAGTGTAATCCTACAGACACACTGGACTGAACCAAACACCACGTGGGTCGGTACATGACTGACAAAATCCAAACGACACAACATCTGTCCTCCTTGGATGTTTGGCTATCATCCGACCTGAGTTTCACCTTCAGGATTCCTAAAAGGCCAGCAAATGATTATGACAAACAGCTTTATGTTGCCATGTAAATGAGTTTTTGCTGTGTTGTCTGTGTGTGCGGTGGTGTACGTGTGTGTTTGGCAACCGTTCCCACAGACAAGAAGAGCCCAACTGTACCGCTGAATGTGTCCGACCAGAGGCTGCTGGAGGCCAGCCAGCAGTTCCAGAAGAAACAAGGGAAGGGCACAGTGGATGTCTGGTGGCTGTTTGATGATGGAGGTGAGTCTGGGAGAGAGAAATACATCCTGTTTTGGGAGATTAATCTAATGGTGAAAGTCTGTAGCAGATCATCGTCCCAATATCTGTGAGTGCAGAAGTTTCCACTGCATGGCGATCGAGAAAAACAGATAAAACCTTTTACTGTTAATACTCCTGCAACACCAGAGCTTGGATGATTTGAAATGTTGGCAACCAGGACATCTCCTTTTTTTGCCAAGGTATAATTATTGCATCGGCAGGTAATGCAGTGTAATTCTTTGCACATGTTTTCATTTATTCTCAGACAAAACAATCGTTCAGTGTTGCTGTTCCTGCAAACTACAAAAGCACAAAAAGAAAGAAACCTTCTCCTTTCATTATCACATCTGTATCTTGTACTGTTACTGTGACCAAACTAATTATAAAAAACAAACACAAGTAAACAGAAAATTTGAAACTAAAAAAAGTGTATTCATCATAAAGGCTGGATACAGCAGCATTTGTTTGTTGCGGCTTTTAAACACAATATTCAAACTGGGCCCCTCCTCCAGAGCTCAGCGCCTCCAGAAGTATCCTATTGTAGCATTTACTTAGGCTGTCTGTACCTTCACAGCAAGCTCTGTGGGAGTGTTACGTTTCTTTTAAAGGAAAGTCGATAATTTAGCAAGCTAGCACAAGCTGACTGCCCATGTTTGGCAACAAAAAGCAGGCCCGCTCCTCATCGCTCTTCGTCCCCGGCCTGTCCTTCAGTGCTAACCCTAACAAGCTTTTGTTACCTTTTATTCACCACTACATCCACATCCTTAATTTTCTCAGGTCTGAAAGGCATCAACTCGCCATGTTTTATCCACATTCAACCTCACCTGTGCTCTCATTTTCTGGTGGAAAACACACCCACTCACCGCCCAGACTCGTCCTGAGACAACCAACATTAAAATACAGGCAGAGGGCGGGGCTCTGCAGACACAGTCAGTGTGTTTACATGACGCTAGAAAAAAATCGATTTGTTGTGTTAGTCCAGCTAAAACAGGTCTTTTTGAAATGCATTATATATTAGTCCAACTGAAATAATACTAAATCGAATTTCTCAAAGTCGAGCCTACACATCCAGATAATGTGAGGAGTCGAAATACTCCTGCATGTATACGCCTCAACCAGACCTGGACTGGGAGACTGGCAGTCTGCACATGACCGAAAGTCCTTGCGGCGTCTGTGACGCAGAACTCGAACAGCACAAATTTGTAGAAGAAAGCCGGTAAAAAAAATAAGAATCCCGTAAGCAAAAGGTGTAGCGGGCATCAAATTTCTGCCAAAGTGTAAATAGTATACAGCACTGAAAAGTTGTCCACGTTTTCACCATTTGACATGGATTCCACTCACTCCTTGCTAACTTGTTTGTAGCTTGCTTGGCTCACCAGAAAAAGGTTCAACAGTAACCAGCTGAACTGGGCATATCGCCGCCTGCTGTATCGGAGTCAGACAATGAATCGATTCTTCCTTAGCGCTTGCATACTGGGACAAGGACAGCAGTCCAATTAAATGGTCTAATCGAGGTTTAGCCGTAGCTCGACTTCACTGTGCATGTAAACGTTCTGACTCACCAGCACACATGCATAGAGGCACAGAAGTGATGATGTGCAGCATTACTTTTGTATAAGTATTTGTATCTATATTTCATTATTTAGGAAAATCCCTCTGACTCCACCTTTATTGCAATATTTTCTAAAATACAGGAGCACTGCATAAAAACACTAAACAGTTTTCATATAAATCTATTAAAAAACATACGACCACAGATGTGTTTGAGTTTTATGAAGCAGTTGTAGACAACAAAGGCTTGGACCCCTGAACTGACAGTCCGAATTACAGAGAACTCAAAAAGGCAAATCCATCACAGCTGAGAGCCACTGTGTTCGTATCACTCATTCTCTAATGAGCCCAGCAGGGTGTTAAGAGGAGAACAAGCCCAGAGGCAGGACTCATGTATGTAAGACACTGTGACATGTGACAAACTGGCTCATCATCATCATCATCATCATCACTGTCATCATTGTGTCAGCCACTTCACTGACAGCAGCGGAGAGAGGCAGTCATTGGTTCAGGATTAACTGTTTGGAGTTCAGTTGTCTCACTTTGACTCTTTGGCTGACAGTTCACATGTTCTGCAGTAAAGGTCATATGTATGACAAAACTGCTCATATGACATTAAAATATTTTTAGCAAATGAACAAAAAATCAAAACAAATCCAGATGAAAAGTCTGTTAACATCAACACCAGTGTCTTAGAAATAGTGTTAGTGGACAGAAAACCGGTGATGGATGCTATTTATGGCCTTATTTTTAAAAAATAAAAGAGACAGTATGGTAACATTTTATTTTGATAGTCCATCTGTTAGTGTCAGCAGTATGTCAGCTAATATTCAACAAAGCTCTTTCAACAGACAAGTAACATGCAACTAACTGCCAGTTGACTATAAGGTGCATCTCCAGTGATCTACAGATTTGAGAAGGGTCCAGCTGAAGCATCAGGAAACATACACCAACACCCCCGACGTCTTTCCCCAACACGAACCCAGTCGTCTTGATGCCAAGTAGTCTTGGCTATTTACCACATTGAGTTAAATTTAGACTCAGATTAGCATTTAATGTAATTTTAGAATCAAATCCATAGGCTACAGGAAATTATGCTGTTTTATTTCGGCACGTATTTGATTCTACAGTTACATAAAGTTCTAACCTGAGTCTGAAAATAACACAATGTGGTAAATAAACAAGTAACAACAAGGAAAGTTCATCTGGTGACTTTAGGCCGAGGCAGGCTAGCACTTCCCATTGACTACCAGTATCTGAGCTAAGCTAATTATGGTGGGCGAGCTCTGCCCGTCTCTTCCTTGTTACTGCTCATACAGTCAAAAGAATGTTTTTTATCTTCTTGTCTGGAACTCAGGAGGGAGGCAAATAACAAGAAAAAACTTCCGTTCAACAGCAGTCAGTGTGCAGAGTGTTTCCGTCACAGAAACTTTGTGTTGAGCATCTGTTTGATGTCTCCTGTCCAGGTCTGACCCTGCTGATCCCCTATCTGCTGACCAACAAGAAGAGGTGGAAGGACTGCAAGATTCGCGTCTTCATCGGAGGGAAGATCAACAGGATTGACCATGACCGCCGAGCGTAAGTACTGCATGTTCTCGAAGGGCTCTCCGCCACATCGACAGCCTTCTGAGTCTGTTTGTTGTTTTGTACCAAAATAGTTACGTAAAAAAAACTATGCTGAGAGTCTCGACTGCACTTACAGACACACTGCCTCTGTACTTCTGTCTGTTTGGCACCCAAGAACTTCATGGTGCATTCACTTGCACTTGGTAAACAAATCTTCATCACTCTGTTAGGTTTAATCCTGTCATTACTTTCTTGTTACTTTTACAGCATTTCTTACACAGATACTAAATCCTGATAACATCCTTTTCTTTGGTACATAGTTGAAAAAATTCTGTCAAAGTTTTTTTTTAAGTGTCATCAGTAAACTAAACAGGTCCTTAAGTACCACTGTGGTCATTTTCATGTTGTCTTGCGTAGGCCTACTAAAGTTATTCCCAGTATCCATAACTGATTTTTTTTTTTTAAAGCTTTATGTATTTATTTATTTATTTATTTATTTATTTATTTATTTATTGTTAATCATCTGCCTGTTCCCTCAGCTGGTGAACCACAAAGTTTATTTTGACTGTTGCTTACTTTGCTGTTTCCTGTTCACTTTGTACGGAGTTTAAAGTTGCAGTAGGCAACTTCTGCAAACAAGCTAGCAAGCAAACGTTAGCTTGTAGCATGAGACTCGCTGGGAAACAGCAATTCCACGGCGGCCATTTGCTCTGGCTCGCGCGGTATTTCGTTTGTTGTCTCTCTCTCTTTTAAATCCAGTTTGAGTTTTGAGACCAAACGGTTGCAGAGAAAGTTGCAGCAGAGTGAATTGGTCTGTCTCACCTCGAGCTCGAGCAGACTGACGGTGTGACTCTGCAGACACTCTGCTGATGGCAGAGATGGATCAGAGCGTAAGACACAAACAGCTTATCAGCTCATACTTACATCAACTGTCGCTAAGAAGTGCAGCATAGACCTGCCAGTCAGGACAGAGAAAACATTTTTCTGTGAAACCCTCGTACCAGTGACAAATAAGCAGCAAATTACAATCAGGTTATACATCATAATGACAAAGTTAAGCCAAAAAAGTTGTCTAGTTTCACTTTAAATCAGACATTAGTAGGTCTCATCATAATAATCAGTGTGTTATCTGTGAACTCAGTGCAGCCGGAAGTTTTCCTCGCAGCGCTGCAATCGTTAGATCAGGTGCTGCTGACAACATGACAGACAGGAAGCCACACTTGTTGCTGATACAGAAAGATTGTGTTTTCACACGTTCAAATTTTAGCTATAAGAACTTGATTTTTCTCTTTCTCTTTATTTTTTTCTTTACTCTGGCTTAATTTGCATGAACTTCAGGACAAAAAACAGGTCATGCTGCTGCATCCAAGACTGATTTTTATCCCCGTGTGGCGATTAGTTCAACTTTTTAAATGTTAAAACATAAATGCAAAAGCTTTGATATGAGATACTGACTCTTGAATCATAAAATGTTTTTCTTCTTGTCATTGTATCATTACAGTGGACTTGATAGGGACTTAAAACCAGCTGCAGAGAGCTTCACCACCTCAGTGAATGAGAGTGAAAGTCTGTTTAACTGCTCTGCTGTGGCTTGTTCCAGGACATTTATTTTCATGAAACAAGACGTAAACCTTCAAACTTCTTGTTGAATTGACATAAATGAACTGAGACCATTGTGTGTCACAATGAAATAACCGTAAAATATCATGACTAATAGTTGAAAGAGGTTACTATTAGTGTAAATTATACTTTTGGTCACTGAGAAAAAAACAACAGAATGATCTTTTAAAAGAGGTTAAAAACAGACAAACCACAACTAAGTTACTGGAGCTGCCGATGTCATGTTTGCTTTGTAGTTGTTTTCCTCCTGGTTTATGTCTTCATTAGAACCATTAGTGCACATTTCAATCTCATGTCTGTGTTCAAAAACCTGGTATGCTGCGCAGTGTGTGCTCAGTTTGTTACAGGGGTATCTGTGATTAATTCTATGATTTTCAAAACTGCAACCTTTTTTTCTGGCTGTGTAAACTGACGAATAAACAGCAAACGCACACCAAGTCTGTTTTGAGGTGCAGAAACTGGCAGCAAAATACACAAACAGAAAAAATACCGCACACTCAGTGAAGCTTCATGGAGCTATGCTGAGCGTATGGTATTTTTGTATTTGTGTAAACTGGTAATCTACAAAGCCTGTGAGAGCGTTGACCATGCTAATGCTAATGCTAGCGCAAGTCAGTGCATTCCACTCTTGCCACCACCAAACTCAGATTAAACGCTCCACAGCGCACCGAAAGCAAGTTGAATTTGACGACAGTCTATTGAGGCAAATTTGAGTTTTTGTAGAATAATTTTAGAAGTCAAGCTACAACAGATTTTTTTTTTTTAATTTGTGGCTGCTTAGGGCTTCACAACAGCAGCTCCGACGGTACGTCATTACAAACTTACACCGCCGACTGCTGGCCTGGCATGCTCACTACAGCGCTTTGGGTTGTTCGTGTAATCATGGATTTTTTTTTTTATAGACGCAAAAGAAAGACTTCTCTGTTTTTAGTGGGGCTGCTCTCGTCTAAACGTCGCCTTAGAATGCCGTGATTGACCAATCAGAATCGAGTATTCAACAAAGCCATGTAACAATGTAAAATAGTGATCAGAGCAACGTTAGATTTGATTTGTATGAGGGATTTACAGGAGTACAGACAGAAAAGTTCTCCATTTGTGAGAGGTAAAGCTTATAAGCTCTTAGCTTCTTTGGTGTTGGAGCTCAAGGAAATTACCCTCATACCCAGAATGCCACAGTGCTCCCAGCAAAGCCTGTCCTCTGCCTCCACCTTCCCAGAAACTCCATGTTTAAAGAGAGCTATTTAAAGCAGCTTCTCCTGGCCGTCAGGATGACTCAGTGCCGTTATCTCTGTCCACAGCTTCTTGAATTGAAAATGCCTTGAGGCTGTTTTCCAGTCTTATCCCAAAGCTCTTTGTTTTTGCCCCGTCTGTGCAGGATGGCCACTCTGCTGAGCAAGTTCAGGATAGACTTCTCGGACATCACCGTGCTGGGAGACGTAAACACCAAGCCCAAGAAGGAGCAGTAAGTCTTTTCCAAGTCACGTTTCTACAGTTTTAAACGTAGTTTCTAACCATTCAAATAACTTTTTATTAAACAATAGAAACATTAGTGTGTTCCTTCCTTTTCTTCGCCATGTTGACCATCTCCAACAAACACAAACTGACCAGCATCACCCGTGCTGCCCCTAAAAAACCCAAAATCCTCACACTTCGCACTCACGGCAGCAAATAGAGCTGCAATTGGTTGATTTGTTGATGGAAAGAAAATCAGTTGCTAACTATTTTCTAAATTGATTAATCATTTCAGTTTATTGTTTAGGCAAAAATATCAAATATTTGCTAGTTTCAGATACTTACATGTGAGGATTTGCTGCTTTTCTTTGTAATTTCTGTCAGCAAATGAAGAGTCTTTGTGTTTTGGACATTTGGTTGGTGACTTCCATCTACACAGTGATACAAACCTTATAAGAGCTTATAAGAGAGCTGACTGTAGACAGAAACGCATTTTGTTTCTGTGTAAAGATAATTAAAATCAATGAACAACTGAAAAACATTATTTTTCATGAAAAGGTTTGGTAGTAAAATGTTTTGTTTCATAAATTAAATAGTTGTAGATGGACAAGGCTGTTGCCACAGTGCCAATGAAGAAGAGTGCAGTGAAGAGTTAATCACTGCTGCCCTCATGTGGTCTTTGTGTGTAAAGACATGAACATGACATAGGTAGAATACTACACTCAGAGGGTCAGACAAACCACTTTAATAATTCTCTTTGCTTTGAGAAGAAAAGGATCAGACACAAATTTACATGTTTATGTTTTGAAGAGTGACTTGGTGACATAAAGACCAACGCAGATGTGCCTGTGGTTCGCTCAACAGTGGGTTTACTGGATCGCAGGCACCCTGCGGTTTACATTCTATGCATATTTGATTCTAAAATTACATAAAGTGCTAATCTGAGTCTAAAAATAACATAACATGGTACATAAACAAGTCACAACAAGCGTACAGCACTGTTTAGAGTTGTTGAAAAGTTTATCTGATCACCTTAGGCAGAGGCAGGCTAGCACTTCCCATTGACTACCAGTATTTGAGCTAAGCTAATTAGCGGTGGGTGAGCTCTGCCCGTCTCTTCCTTGGTACTGCACACACAGTGGAAAGAATGTTATCTATCTTCTTGTCTGGAACTCGGGAAGGAGGCAAATGACAAAAATAAAAGCAAATTGACGTATCACTTAAAACCTTTTCTTGTATTGACTGTGTAATTGATGGGGAAAAATAACATCACCTGGCACAACCCTGTCATTTGTGTCCCTCTCCACTGTTGTCTTATTTTCAAAACCTATTGAAGGCTTTCTGAGTATTCTCTGAGGCTTCATGGTGCTGTTGGCTGGCCTTTACATTATAAGGGGATTAACTGTGAATGTGTTGCTGTGCAGCTCGGCGGCCTTTGAGGAGATGATCGAGCCGTATCGGCTGAAGGAAGACGACATGGAGCAGGAGGCGGCAGAGAGGCTGAAGAACAGCGAACCCTGGAGGATCACTGACAATGAACTGGAGCTGTACCGCGCCAAGGTCAGCACACTGCTGCTCACTATAATTCACTGTATGCTGGATCATCCTGTGTATATTAATGTCAGAAGTTTAAACAGGGTGTCAATGATCAGCAAAGTTAGCTGTGAAAACATCTTCCAGAGCCTTTGCAGGACATAAAAGGCCTGCGGAGTGAATACTTGTCTGACCCACAGCAGACTTATTTAGCTGCTTTTATAAACAGTTGAAGTGGAGGCAGGAGGTCGGTGTGAGCCGACAGTGTGGCACTGTGAGCTGTCCCTCTGGCTCCGAGTCAGAGCTGCAGCAGCTTGAGATAATTATCCGGTAACTTGATACCTGAATGTTTGAACCTGTTTGTTTTGCTCCTCAGACTAATCGTCAGATCAGACTCAACGAACTGCTGAAGGAGCACTCGAGCACAGCCAACCTCATCGTCATGTAAGCTGCTGTTCTCTGTTTGTGTGTGTGTGTGTGTTTGTTTGCATTTCTGTGTGTTGACTGTACCTGCTGAGTAACACAGGAGTGTTCTCATGTAGCAGATAAGGATGCATCACCTCTGCTGCTCCTTCAGACTGTGTAGTCTGGAGATTTGTAGGCATGTTTGAAAAGCACTGATGGACTTAGAAACACATTTTGTAAGATGTAACAAGACGGCTTATGGAAATGGATCTAAACAGGGTGTGACAGATTTCATGGCCTGAGGAAGGAAACCCTGAAGTCTTTGATAAACTTGTTGAAGTGTTTCCCCTCACGCCTATCTGATGTCAAAATTTGTAGGGCTGTGTCTGACTATTTTTCTAACTTTCCAAAAGTTTTTGTCATTTTGTAAAAGTTACAGATCCTATTATTTTAAATTAAATAGAACATATGTATGGTGGACCATAAGTGTGACAGAAATTGTAATAATCATTTTGTAATAATAGTCGTCTAAGTTCATAATCGTTCTCCACATTTCTTTAAATGATAACTAATGGTACAATTAAAAAGAAAAACAGGGATTAATAAATTAGTTTACAAATCTCTTTATTAATCCATAAATGAAGAGAGGAATTGATTGAAGAATTTACAAATGAAACTTTAAAACAGTAAGTATATTATTTAAAAATGCATTAATAAGTTTGAAATAAATTATTGAATTCAAAAATCAATTTAAAGATACAGTTTTTAAAACAGAAATAAGTTCACAAACTGAATTAAAAATGCAGCATTTAATCAATTTAAAAGGACAATTTTTTTTCTCATTTTCATTTCCATTTTCTAGCTGCTTCCCCTCGTCGTACAACCTGGTTCAACAGTCAGACGAAAACTAAATAATTAACAATAATATAACCGAGTGAATCCGAGAAAGAGAAAATAGTTGTCTGTTATTTTACTTATTGATACTTTATTCAAACTTCCTGAGCACTTGCTCATGTTGAGCCAAATTTTAGAACGTATTTTTCCGAGTTGAACAAAAAGGCTTTGAAAGAATATTTATTTGTCTGAGTAAAGTATCAAAAAAGCATTGTTTGCTGCCAGCATCAGAGAATGCTGATGGAAACAGGCCATTTCACGAGCGTCGTCTCATTTCTTTGCTTGGTTTTCGTCTGTGCAGGAGTCTGCCGTTGGCCAGGAAGGGGGCGGTGTCCAGCGCTCTGTACATGGCCTGGCTGGAGGCGTTATCTAAGGACCTGCCGCCCATCCTCCTGGTGCGTGGCAACCACCAGAGTGTCCTCACCTTCTACTCTTAAATACACAAACAAAGAAGAAAATTCAAGTTTTTTAAGTTCACATCCACGTCTGCTTCTGGGAGCAGAGCCACATACACATGCCAGTTCCAGTCCAAACCTAAAGGTGCACCACATACACTCCAGAGACGGTAGAAAACACAGCCACTGATGGAAACAATGCTGGTATTCAGAATAAAGATGAGTAGATCG
>JAQFJA010000011.1:1493752-1505879 GCA_029874485.1 Naso brachycentron | reverse complement strand
CATGTACAATAAATGTACCAAAAAAAAGCACACCACGGCACATTCTCCCCATTCACACCTACCCCTGGATGACATCAGATGCGGTGCAGTCAGAGGCCGGGGCTAAGCCAACAGCAGGGTTCTGGCCTGTCGCAGACGGAGACGGTGACTCAAGCCACGGCTGTAGCCCACAGGTAGACGAGTGACGCTGATAATGTTTATTTTTCTACAAGCTGCTAAATAATCAGATATTGTTATATTGTGCTGTGATATTAGCTATTTACGTCAGTTTTAGTGCTTTTGTCCCGTGTCGTGGCTGTTGTGTCCTTGGTCGACACCTCACAGATCAGTAGAAAGACTCCTACTAAATGTTCCCGTTACTCCCTACGTGCAGTGATCATAAGAAAAACAGCACTTGCCAGGTTCTTATCGGTCGCATTGGAACATTCCTTTATTTAATATTGCATAGCTTTAAATAACAAGGAGGTTTTGGTACGCCAGAGCCTTAAATTCCTCTCAAAACAAACATGGTGCTCGTTTGCCTGGAGTGTGATGTTGTCATTGAGAGCAGACAGGCCCAAATCTCCACAAATGACGTCAAACGTGTCATTAGACATCATTTGAGGAGATTCTGGCACAGAAGACAGCAAAGAAAGATAAACAACAGTCAATGTAATATACTGCCCATTTTAGAAAGATGTAAAGCTGGCTGCTAATCAGCAAAGTGACCCTCTAACATCTGTTCACTCCTGTTTGGAAACTTACAAAAGTGCATTGCTGCCACGCCCTAAAAATAACAATGGATCAGTATTACGTTTTAACATGATGGATTTATTGTTACAGCAACAAAAATTCCATGTTATAATGTGATATTTTTAAGTTATAACGTGATATTTTCACATTATTTCAACATACAAACTTATGACATTATAACGTCAAACTTTTATTATCACAATATATTATTTATATTGTTAAGACATAAAACTTATAATGTTATAGCGTAATAATTTATGGTTATAACAATAAACTTATCACGTTGTAACATGAAACTTTTATTGTTGTAACAATATACTATTGTTATGACCATAAATTATTACATTATAACGGGATAAGTTTCATGTTTTAATATCAATAGTGTATTGTTATAAGAATAAACATTTAAAATGATACAGAAGGTAAAATGAATGATGAAAATAAAAGGAAACTGATATATGTACAAGTTTATAAGGCTTATTTGGAGACCCTCTCATGGTCATGGTTCATTTCAGCTCTTTCATTTCCAGCTAAGGATATTTTCTCTATTTTTATTTTATTTTAGTTAGTTTTGTAAACCTACCAAACAGTTTCGGCTATAATTTTATTTGAAACGCCTCATTTTTATTTTCATTTCAGTTAATGAAAATGATTTTTCTATTTCAGTTTTCATATTTCCTTTGTTAACGATAGTAACCTTGACAGAGGGTAGGATAGATTTTTGGATGACATACAGGACGTTTGCCCCTTAAAACGAGTTCAAAAAATGTGTAAAACCAGTGATGTTTCCCATAAATTGATGTTTCCAAACCAAACTGTGATCCTTTCACAAGTTACCACATGATCTTCCCCTTTAACCCAACCAGGTAGTTTTTTATTCCTGACCTTCGAATATCAGAGTACAAATGTTTGACTTCAGCGACCTCTCACAGTGCTCGGTTTTCTGGGAGAAAGGCTTTTGCCTCCAACCTGTGAATAAGAACATGTTCTTTCCTGTAATCTTTGAGATCTCTCGTAAAATATCTCATTATCTAAACAAAAAAGCAAGTTTTGTAGAGAAATAAGTCATGTGGTTTTGAGTTAATGGGATTAAAAAATATATACTGCAACCTCAACTGCTCTTGTCTTCTGTGCTTCAGGCTGAGATAAATTGAGGGTTTCCCTGCATCCATTCATATCAAAAGTTTGAAAGGTTTAACATCACTGCTGGGCATGAGTTTGATCCGTGCTCTGTTGCTCCTGGAGTCACATCCATCAGCAACATGACACAGTTCTGACATCCTGGAGTACAGCTTTCTGTCCCAGCACAAGGTAAGAAGTTAAACCACTAGAGGTCAGCAAAAATTAGACTTCCAGTTTGGGTTCAGTTGCTATAAAAAGCAACTAAAACTTCTGTGTCATTGCATCATTGCATCTATTTTCAGGAGTCTGTTTGCATCAGTGTGAGTCTCAGCCCTGCTGGTTGCTGTTTGTCTGTTTTTCTGCAAGTATTCATGGATGCTACCTCAATGTTTTAAACAGCCCCCGAGAATTTTCCACTAAACACCGAACTCATATAAGTGAAATTTCATGCTGGAAAAATATTTTTCTAAGGTTTAAAACAGTTCTCAAATGGAACATTTCTCTTACAACATATTGGTGGAGTTAGATTTTTTTGTTATTTCTACTTGCCGGGTCACCACAACATTTCTGTGGGTATTTAAAGTCCCCAGAGAATGTGCGCTGGCTGTGTAGCTGAAACATTTCAACTGTTTCCCGCCAAAGTGATAAGAACGATATATGACAAGAACTTAGACTTTAAGGATGCTCTAAAAGTTGTACTATGTGATGACAATGTCCTCATTAATCAGTTTTTCTTCTGTAAAACCACAATTGGCACTATGATCACAATAAGTGCTGCACAAATGGACAAAAAGATTGAAAAAAGAATTTTGCAAAGTGTTTTTCTTTTCTGTTCTGCTTCTTCCTTCTTCAGTAAAGAGTCAAATCCTGGTGTGTAGAGATCCTCAAGCCAAAAGTCCAGATCTTTGGGAGTCTTCTCTTCCTCCTGCAAAGAAAATGAAGACAGGTTTAATAATCAACATCAACATGTTAATTATTTTGTAATTAACTGTAATAATGAAAATCAGCCCTGTGATTCCTGGTATCATCACAGTATCTGAAAACGTAGGTGAGATTTTGTAAATCTATGTCTATTTCAAGCAAGTTATGAATAGTTTGGAAAAACTTATTCCTTTTGATCATTAACGTCGACAGTAATCTTAAATTTCCAAATGCTCTCTGAGACCAGACTGTGATTCTGTTCTCATGTAATCGAATTCACATTAACTATTCACCTGAACAGTTTATGATGTCATATGCGGTATCACTGTAATCCCTGACCATCAGAATGTAGGAGGAGACATCACCTTTTCATTTTTGTTTCAGGAAATATGATGGAAAATACACAATACAGTTATGGCGGAAATTAAAATGGCTGCCATAGCAACCATGAGGCAATTTTGTGAAGGCTTTATATCTGAAAACGTTGTACAATGTCCACTGTACAACTGTACGAAGTTTCATGCTTTTGTGAAAATGTGAATCATTTCTTCACATATTATCTGGACTATAAAGAGTTCCACCAGGAATCAAAACGTGGGAAGAAGCCAAAGAGCCAAAGAGCCCAGTGGTTCTAATCAGCACTTTACTTACAAGAGTGTAACTACATAACTGACATTATGGAAGACCACAAGGGTCACAGAAATTGAGCATTGTAACTGAGCATTTCTTTCATTAAAAACTAATTGTACAAATTAAAAACAGGAATTATTAAATTTGTTTATCCATTAATTAATCCATAAATAAACATGAGAAATTATAAAACGAATTTACAAATAAAAGTTCAAAACAGTAAATAAGTACATCATTTGAAAAAAACACATTAATGAATTCCAAATTAAATAAATGAATTTAAAAATCAATTTGAAAAAGTAGTTTAAAAAATAGAGATAAATAATTGAATTTACAAAGGCTAAATGATTTGCAAATCAATTAGCTAATAGGATAAGGAAAAGCAGCTCGGAAATGGAAATGAAAATGAGACAAAGATTTGCCCTTTTAAATGCCTGATTACCAGCTGTATTCCTAATTCAGTTTGTGAGTTCAGTTATTTATTTTTGTTTTTAAAACTGCTTTTTCAAAAAAAAATTTAAATTTATTTATTTATTTCGGAATTCATTAATGTATTTTTAAATGATGTAATTATTCACTGTTCCAAAGTTTCATTTATAAATTCTTTTTATAATTACTCTATTTATTTATACATTAATCAGTAGATTTGTAAATTAATTTATTAATTCCTGTTTCATACTGTACTAGTAGTTAGAGTAGGAAGATGGATTTGCCGACCATTTTTCCACACAGGGCTGCATTAACATGTTCGATGGTCTAAGGTAAAAATTTGCTGCAGGGCCCACGGAAACGCCCAAATCTGTTTTTTTCCAAACACGCATCAGTTACAGAACACAGAATACACTTTATATGGCAACTTAATTGTATGTTTAATGACTTTCCATGAAGCCAACCACTGCTCCCCCTCCTTTCACTACCAGGCCTCAGATTTTCTTTGTCACTTAGTTTGCAGTAATTTGACATAACAAAGCTTTATTTACAAGTGTGTGCCAAAATATTCAGAAAATATAGCTGCAAGCCAGAGCTTTTGAAAATCTAAAATCAGATATCTGATAACTTTTGTGAGGCTTGGTCTGAAGATCATCTGTGCCAAATTTGGTGGAGAAAGTAAAGAAGGTAAAAATATTTAGGTGTTGTTTTGCCATTTTCCATATTCCAGAAAATATATATTTTAATATCTAGAAATAAGCTGTCTGTGTCTCTGTCTTCTTTGTCTTTGCACCAGTCTGCCCCTTCATCCCATCAGTCACCCACATCCATTAATTAGGCCTACCTTTAAATAATCTGTGAGGTTGCCATGGATTGTTTGTGTGTCATATTCCTCAACAGTCCAGGATGGCTTGGACTTGTTGTTCACTTCATCCGTGGATTTTATGGCCATGTACAGAGGGTTTCTTTTAATGTTGGACTTCAGAGTGACCGGAGTGATGTGCTTTTCCAGGTGTCTGTCCACAAACATCACAGCCGTGCCGTCTGCTGATGGAGGCGACCTGCTCTCGGTCCTCACCCTTCCCTCCCTCTGTGGAGACAATGAGGCATAGATTTGAATTCTCACCACATTCTCCTTTTAACACTTTCCATGGACAGAGAGGAGATGTCGGAGATGCAGTTTAAAGGTGACTGAGTAAAAAAATTATTATGCATTATATATATATAAAGATGATCATATCAAATTTTTTTTGGTTCTGTTTCTTTTATTTTGACCTTTCATTTGATAAACCTTCATCAGTGCTTAGTACATTCTGGTTGTTTAAAGCGAAACTAGACTAACTTTTTGGCTTCACTTTGTCATTATGATGTATAACCTGGTTAAACAGTGCATTAGTGGTTGAAAAATGACACAATTCGCTGCTAAATTGGTCTCCAATAAGCCCTGTTTTTACCATGATATTTTCTTTGCCACTGGGACGAGAGTTTCGCGAAAAAAAATGAAAAATCAGTGACACTACTACTTTCTGTCCTGATTGGCCGGTCTACACTTAAAGAAAGACACAACAAACGAAACAAAGCGCAAGCTGGCACAAACAGCTGCAGCGGATTTGCTTCCCAACGAGTCTCATGCTACAGCTAACATTAGCTTACTAGCTTGTTTGCAGAAGTTATTTATTGCAATATTAAATCTACAGCAATGTATCATATCCTTTAAGATCAACAAATGTTTGTTTGTAACTTCACTGTCCTGTGAGAATGGCATATCTCTAAAAAGTCTGCATTTTGAGAGAGATTTCTAAACACACCAAGAAACAATCATGCAGGAACACAAAAAATTCTAAATCACCAAATTTGGAGATGCATGATTTTAACTGAACAGAAGACGTTAAAAAAAATTATATAAATAATCTAACAAGTAACTGAAACTGCCAAGAAGAATGTTGTCAAGTTAAATTACAGTATTAGTCTGTGAAATGGAGCACATTGGCATAAAATGTAAATACTAAGTGAAGTAGTGCCTCACATTGACATTTATAACCCTGCTAATCAGCACTACTATGCGTAGAACACAACTTTATGTAGGAAACTGACCATGTGATCACAACATCCAGTGCAGTGGACAGAAGTGAACTGTATAAACTATCTCATGCAGGTACCATGTAAATAATAAAAGTCTCAATCTAGATCATGACAAAAAGTTCCTCTACAATACAGAACAACATTATTTATCAGTGTAATGCAGAGCCTTTCTTAGTCGTTGTTGTCTTAGAAGTGTTGGATTACAGTAATAGCTTGCCCACTGAACACAAAGAAATAGTCCCTATTAGTGGTGGACTCAGGATGTTTTGAGGGGCAGGGGCGAAAATAGTAAAAAGGGCACTTATTGTATGTCGTAAGGCACCAGCCTGCAAAAAGTATTCGGGCACTGTATTAGGGATCCCTTCCATTTGTTAAAATGTGGTAAAGCACCTTCAAGAGTGCCCTTCCAGTGGACAAAACCTAGTAATGTGCCCTCTACAGGTTCCTTTCCATTTGTTAAAACCTGGTACAGTGCCTTCTAGGATGCCTTTCCAGTGGGCAAAATGCAATAAAGTGCTCGATGACTTTTTGCGTGTGTTGTAACAATGACATTATGGTTATTACTGATATACCTTTAAAAAGTAGGCTACCATTAAAAAGACTAGGTAAGATCACCAATTTTCGACGCCTGGCCTTATGGCCAGGCAGCACAGTCCCCTCTTCCTTTCAGCACCCCCTGTTCAAAATGACTTCCAGTGTCCCTGAACAACACTGTATAAAGGCAGTCCATTTACCATACAGAAAAGGTGCTCCTAAACATGTAAAAGCTGCTGACAAAGGACACAAGTCAATGATTTTAAAATGCATAAATGTATTTATTTAATTTCAAAAACCCATAACAGTTGTAATCAGATTTCCTGAGTGTAATGTTAACATTCTCATTTCTCATTCTATTCTGCCAGTTGGTGACCCAATAAAACCAGGTCTGCAACCCACTTTGGGTCCCAACCCTTAGTTTAGGAAACATTGATTTAGACTATCTGAAAAAAGGCTATTTGGAGTAACTTAATAGAAACTATGTACATCGGAAAATTACAGTACAACTAATCCGCGATAATCTCTCTTCCCAGGAGGACTCTCCTCACTACCACAGCCACCACTCTTTGATTAGTATCCCCCATCATGAGCGCCGAGCTGCCATGAACCACGGAGCTGTTGGGCCGCAGGTGATAAACGTGACTTGGAAAACTTGTAAATATTTGAAAGGGTTTTGTGCCACTGCCAGAAGCCTCATATCAGACTTCTTTTGTGATTATGTAATCTAGCTTCCAGGAAGGCTGTTTATAATAGGAAAGCCAAATGACTACCACTTGAACGAGGGTCTACCAAGACTGCCCTCCTATGAGAGCGTTCGTAAGAAGGACCGGCAGAGACAGATCCACACCATGATCTCACAGCGCTTCGGCCTCTCTGGCTGCCACAGTGAGGTGAGCAGATAGAACAAGAAAATTGGTTTGGTCATTCAGGAATTTCTTCACAGTTCATAACAATAATTCACCATTTTGAGTTTTTTTCGTGGATGGCTGGAAACTACTCAAGAATCACAACAGTTAACCTATGACACAATCTTTTTAAAATATTTGCTGTAAACTGGGACCTTATTCACAAAACATCTCAAGGCTAAAATTAGCTCCGCACTTGCTGATTCAGGAGTAACTTTTAAAAGAAATGGCAAGTCACAAACAATCCTAACATGGCTGCTGCTGGCAATCCACCTCGTAATCATGGAACATTTTAGAAACCTTTAATGATAATGAGCTCCTAAATAGGTATCAACTTAATTGTCCCAGTATTACAACTATAGTAGAGCTTATCAAGGATGCAGTCCGGCTCCGTTATGCTGATGTGCCCATGGACACTGTACACCACTGACATTACATGTCAATAAAATCTGTGGTTATGTGTAATAGGTAATCTCAGATCTATCTGCCATGGTTATTGTAGTCTGATAATTATGTGACTCATTATATTGATACCCAATAATTATTAACAAGCTGGCAAAGGCTGATGATTACGTACACAAACTTCACCAGTCAGTAGCTTATCAACTTTATTTACTTTACTCTTTGTTTCATGTTAAATCAGTGACACTTGGCCCACATTTTGCTTTAAAATCCTTATTTAGATATGACAACATACCTCCTTCAGTATTCCTGTTACGAATTCACTGACAAAGACCCAGAAGAGCCAATCACAGGTTTATGAAACATGGCATCATCCATAGCAGCAGGACCAACCTCACCCTTTCTCTTAGCTCAAGAGGCGTTTTACTGAAACACTTTTGTTGCACTTCGGCCTTTCTTTTACATGACTTTTACTCGTGCTGGCACCCTTGACACTGAAACGTTTGTAACGGGGTTCCAGGGTGGAATCTTTTGAAACCACATCCTTCTTTCCAGCTGTGTAAACTAGCAAACAGCCACTACCAAACTCTGGTTAAACACTCCGCAGTACACCCAAAGCAAGTCAAATATGAAGACAGTCTTTTGGGGTGAGTTTCAAGTGTTTGTAGAAGTCAATCTATGGCTGAATTTGCTGAGGGCTTAGCAGCAACAGGAAGTAAAGAACTTCGGCAGCTCCGACAGCCTTGCATGCATAATACAGTGCTTAAGGTTCTTCATGTAAATGCAGGTTTTTTTGAAGATGCAAAGGAAAGACTTGTCTGGTTTTAGAGGGGCTGCTCTCGTCTAAACGTGGCCTCAGAGTTCTCCCAATCCCTAAGTAAAAATTGGTTTCAGCAGCTTCATGAATAGGTTTTGAGAGGAAACGCTCGACAGGGAACTTTTATTGCTCCTAGTGGTTTTGTGAATAAAGCCTTGTACTTTGTCTGAAATGATGGAGTTTTATAAATAATATTTCTTTATCACATTCTACTCTAGCCTCCACCAACATATGAAGAAACCCTTCGCCAGTCCCAAGAAATTTCCCCCATACAGCTGCACTCCCTGGATGTTCACCTGTCAATCCACACTCAGGATGACTCCTTGAACCTCTCTGAAGACACACACAATTCCAGTCACCCATCCACACCACTCCATGGGCCGTCTTCCTCCTACTGCACAGCACGTAACTCTGGGTTTCTGCTCATTTAATGGTCCTACAATCTGCTGCTAAGCCACAGCATGAGGAAGAGGGTTACTTAGGGGAGCTCAGCCTCCTTACATGTAAGGATATTCTGTTGCTAATGGAATGTTTTGTTTTTTCCTGCTAAAAAAGTACTCTTTGTAAGGAGCCACCTAGCGTGTGAATGTGTGCGAATGGTTGAATGCTGACTTGTGTTGTAAAAGCATTTTAAGTAGTTGAAAGACTAGAAAAGTACTATACAAAAACAGTTTATCTCGTTTACCATTTACCATGGGAGGATGGATTTATAGTCTTCTATGATTCTTTATACCCCTTTTCCACTGGTCAAAAAAATCTGTGTTGACCCGCTAAGATCAGTTTTTTGTGTGTAATGGGAATGCGTACACTCACCATTTACACCCGGATCAACTGACCCTGCAGTAAACATGGCTTTTTCTTACCTCAGCTTGACTTGACTGTTATTGTAAGCATAAGACCCTGATGAACATGCGTATGACGTATTTCCCAGTGTCTTTCTTTTCCTTCTTCATCTGGTGCATCATGTCATCCAGGCAGGGCGCGGGATTTTAATTTCTAATGGACATTACAATTACACAGTGCTTTAAGTGGGCCAGTAGGCACCATTACGCAGTACCCCAACTTCTAGATTTTACCCCCTGGCATACTGGGACCTCTCACAAGATCCCAGTACTCTTCTCTGTTCTCTCCATACTGGAGTGTCTCTTGGCCCTTAATTACATTAGGGTGTAAGACGCTCACCTGTCTCTTTTCTCGCGGACTCCATAAGGCTCACTTGTTTGCTCTCGCGGAATTGCCTTGTCTTCTGGTATCTTTTATTTACTGTAAAAATTTTGAAAATAGACTATTACTCGATGATTTGCCTATGCTGGCTATCTGATTCACATGCCAACAGGTGAATATTTTTTATTCACCTGTCTTATTTTTTCCACCTAAAGCACCGCAATTACAGAAGTCAACACTGTAGACACAGAGCTGAAAATGATTCCTGCCTGACTCACATCTCTATAGGCACAGAGTGTTTCTGTTGAGACAAGCTTAAAATTAACTGCAAAGTGCACCGCTCTCTCTCTTCTTAAAAGTCAACCTAGCTCACCCAGCACACCGCTCTCTCTCTCTGCAATCAATTTAATTAAATAATATTGCAGCCAGATCGTCCAATATACAAAGATCGCTCTGTGGCTGTGGACAGAAGAGTGCAGCGTGCACAGGTTATTTTGCGACACTCATATTTCACTCTGCAGTCATTTCACAATATTGTCTTATTGTCAGTCTTATATATTTTTTCATATGGCTTCTACTCTGATGTAAAGACGATCTGAGAAACTCCACCTTCTGCCCAGAGCCAACCTTTGCAAAGTATGATACCCAGATTAATTTGTAATACATCTGTATGTGTCATTAATCATTGTCTAGTCAATATTAAAATTGACAGGCATTTGTCTCACACATCACAACGATGTTTCCACACAATCCAGCACACTCTTCCATCCAAATACAAAGCTTCACATAAAATTCACAAAAGGGCTGCCTTGCCAGTGGGAATTGGGTCAACAGATGATTTTTAGTGGGTTAACCCGGTTTAAAAAACCTGTGTCAACCTGCTAAATTTGGTGGAAAAAGGGTATAAGATAGGCCTGCTGATCAGAATATTTTGTACTGGAGCCTATTATTCAGTGTTTTTTAATTTAACAGATTTTATAAGTATTAAATCCTAAATGTTTAGAATTCCCACCAAATTTTGCTCATAGTCAGAAAATGTGAAAGTTGTCCATTCAGAATAATGTTATACTTTTAGTATTATGATCAACTACATGACAGAATGTAAGAAAAAAGTGATTGTTTTCCATGAAGTCATGGAGTCCTTTGAGAAACCAGAACTTACTCAACAGTTTTGAGGCTTTTACTTCCAGACTTAAAATAAGGATGGTCATTCGCAAAATGACAAATGACTAACATGCAGATTTTTGGCACTTTATCTCTGCTATCCTTGCATGCATTAGCATGCTAACATTTGCCAATTAGCACTTAACCAAAAGCACTACTGAGAGTTGTGGGATTTGCAATCACTCCTGAACCACTGTATTGGAAAAATTAATTTGTATGTCTGAATCAAATAAATGTTCGATTTATGTCAATAAGATTTATCAGATTAAGATTTATTGGATATCTGTACAAACTTTTGTGCCATTCTATCCAGCAGATGTTGAGATATTTGACTGGAATGAGGAAAAGTTTGTCATTGTGATGGTGCATAAGATAAGTCAGGAAATTAGCAAACTAGTTAGATTTATTCTCTGGACACCATTGACATCAGTGCCAAATATTCATGGTAATCTGTGCAGAAAGTCACGTCTGCCCCTAAGATGTCTCTCTATCAAAAAAATGAAAAACAAAAGACATAATTTGATGATTAAGTATAGTAGTGTGGGATCATAAGATTTGTTTATAATTTGTTAAACCTGCAAGTGGCACCAGAGGAATAAGTCAGTGGATCACTCAATAGGACAATAGGATTTATCCTCTGGAGACCACGAATGTCTACAAACTTTCATGCCAATCAATTCAATAGTTGTTGATATCCCATCTAGATGAAAGTAATGAACCAAGTGACCGACAGGCAGATATTTCCATTGATGGAGACTGAGGTCGAGTTCACTTCAGACTTGTTTAGTCTAGTTGAATTGAACTCTGGAGTTTTTAACCTCCTGGCGTGCTTTGTTTGGGTTGGTTTGAATGCAGTCCGAGACCTCCTGTGTGAACCAAACTACCGGACTCTGGTCATCTTGAAAAGGCTGGTCTCGGGCGGCTTGAAAGTGAACTCCGGAATGGGTCATCACTAGTGTGAATCCCACCATCCGACTATGTAACATGCATTCATCAATCCTAAATTCCTTCATTTATTCACAAACAGCATGTTTAGTACTGCGGAGTGCACCATAACGGCCCTGCGCCACTTTTTTCTCCAGGCGGAAAAAATTCAGCTGCATAAACAGTAGAAATTCATGTGCATTTTATTACGAGTTTGAAGATCCAATCCTAAAGGCGTTAGTCAACACGCAAGAAAGGCAAAAGCAAATGAATTATGGTTGAAGTTCAGACATTTAGA
>JAQFJA010000011.1:1475324-1493652 GCA_029874485.1 Naso brachycentron | reverse complement strand
CACACTTCACAATAAGTCTCACTTGTCCCAGTTATGAATGTCAATAACTATTAGTAAATGGTCATAAAAATGAGATGCAAAGAAACATCAAGATTTGATAGCTTGGAGGTTCAGGCTGAGCACAGATATGTGACAGTGGGACTAAGAATGGGTGAGTAGTGCTTCGAGTAAAGGAAGGTTGCCAACTGCACCACATCTCTGACACCTTTCTAAGAAGAAAGGGCACCTCCATGCAATCATAATTCTATTGGTGGATAACAGATGAAGGAGACAGTTGAACTTGCTAACTGATAAAACCACGATTAAGTAAGCTAAGGAACCAGCAAGATTTTAAGACTTAACAAAATAGATGCAGTGCATCAGTAATTTGATCTTGACAGAGATTGAGCCCGCATGGATTTATGAAATTTGTTATAACTTGTTAGAACTGTTTATTAATGACTTATAAGGTGTTTATAACCTAATTAATGGCCTGATTTATAAAACGTTTATAGCCAATTGTTATAACTTGTTTATAACTGTTTATTAATGACTTATAAAATATTTATAACCTAATTGATAACCTAATTTATAAACCATTTATAGCCAATTGTTATAACTTGTTAGAACTGTTTATTAATGACTTATAAGATGTTTATAACCTAATTGATAACCTCATTTATAAACCTTTTTTAGCCAATTGTTATAACTTGTTTATAACTGTTTATTAATGACTTATAAGATATTTATAACCTAATTGATAACCTAATTTATAAACCATTTACAACACTTTATAAGGGTAGACTTAAAGTGGTGTCCGAGGGGGTATGTATGAGCTGTGCTCCAAATCACATATTTCTGTACTTAACACTTAATATCTTGAGTGCATTTGTGCGCAAAGTGCGTTCACACAGACAAGTATATGAAAATGTAATGTACTACACTCACACGGGCCAAAAATTCAGTGTGGAACAATGGACACTTCACACCATCAGCTAGCACCATATTAGTGATGTAGCGGAAGCTACGTCACAAACTTCTCAGCTTTCAAAATGGCGGCAGGGGATTTACAGCCAAAGGTTTTTGTTTGCACCTGCAACCCGGCATCTGTGAATGTCCCTGCATTGAACAGATGTAAGTTGTACATGTTTTTGCGCTAAGCACCACTATTGTTGTCTGATAGCTGCCATCAGTAATGTTTGCTGGGGCCTGTGATGATTTGATACTGTTAACATGCTAGCTACCATTAGCATCTGCTAGCTAGCTAACGTGCTCCTAGCTACGGTGGCACATTTTAATCAGACATTAACGTGTGTTTGGTTTATGTGTTGTATATTGTCATCAATGTAGAACATTCTTAAATATAAATTAAATGAACTATACTGTATAGTGGGTAAAAATAGCTGTTAAATATGGCTGATAGTCCCACACTGTCTGTTTACAATTCACCATTAAAGAAGAAGAAGAGGCGGTTAAGAAAGTGTTGTCACTTCTGGTAAGTGCAAAACAGCGGTCCGCTTGAAGTGTACTGCATTGAAGTACACTAACAGAAGTATGTGATTTGGAACACAGCTATTGTGTAATTGGTTGTACAGACAGGAGGCAACCCTCCTTCAGATATTTTCCTATTTACAAAATGTCTATATTCTCAATCAAGTATTCATACTGCTGTCCTATGGATATGTCTGATTAATACTTGACTCTGAACAGTTCTGTTGTGATGATTGTAATTATGATTTCCGCTAGAAAGGTGTTCATCAACATTAAATACTCATCATAAAAATCTGAGACATCTTGAATGTGGAAAAACATTTATGAATATGAATTCAGTCCCGGTCAAATGGAGGCAACTCAGACAGAAAGGCACACACAGAGATGGATACAGTGAGGCTGTGACGGTGTCCGTACCTGTGAGTAGACTCTGTTCTGCCAGCGTCTCTGACTGGACATAGCTGCTCCGAGCTGAAACATGCCGTGTGTGGCCAGCAGCGTCCCAACATCGAGCTGGAGGAACTTCTGTGGGTGGTTGTTGTTGGGCAGAACGGAGATGTCCATCCTGGCTCAGTTGCTCCATCCACACTGACTGCTTCACCTGCCAGCAGCCTGGATGGATGCACATGCTCACTACAACTTGCAAGCGCTTTAATAATTCATGTAGAGCAAGATCTTTCTGAGCCTGTATCACTTGCAGGTGTGTGTAACCCAACCTGACCATTAAGAGCCTGACGCTGGAACCAGCAGTGTAGTGTAGGGTTGATAGGATAAGACAGGCAGGAGAGAGAGAGGCGTTGAGACCTCGTCACTGCAATATCACCGCACTGAAGTCATCTGAGTCGGCTACTGTGTTGCGTAAAACCCGCCAGTGGTTGAATGTAAGTAAGCACATTTATTCAAGCCAAACATACAAGCATATAAAACCTATGACCAGCTTTTGAAATATTATTCTTTGTTCCAGGTCAAGTGACCTAAATCTGTATGTAAGTACAGCCGAACGAATTTAATCTGTTTTTAATCATGTTGAGGTTTGGGCTGTAGGCTGGACAAAAAATACATTGTGAAAGTGTCAGTTTGGGCTCTGGGTAACTGTCATGCATTTTTTAAACTTTCTTTAATAAATAATGTTTTACAAACATGATGCATGAAATAAGAATTTAATAAGGCAACACAATACGACATTTGCAGCTACAGGAGCATTCATCAGTTTTGACAGCTACCACTAGCCTGGCTCCGCCCTCCTTCTGCTCAGATTTCGCTGTGAGTCATGCTGTATTCCAAATCACGTACTGTGTCTTTTTACTACCAGTACATACTATCATACCGGTGCACAGAGGATTGTGGGTAAGAATAGCCTGAAAAGCATGATGGTTTGTACACTGCAAAATCCGACCGGAAGTAGTAGGACATATTTCTGGCATACTGCATTTGACATACTATGTATTGGGACATACTAATTCTTTTTTTGCTTACTATGTAGTGTAGTAGTATGTGATTTGGAACGCAGCATCAGTCTGGTAACAAGGCCGGACCAATCAGCGACTAGGTGGAGTGGTTAAGTTTGATGACGTAGAAGTCAAAGGCTTCTTCACAGTAGTTCAATCATGGCGGAGGCCCACAGCTTTGGTTTACCAGGCTACCAAAAACCCTCGTTAATGAAAACTACAGAATAGTAAATACATGAAATGTTCCGACCAGATGGACAGAAACCTTGGAGACTTGATATGTACTGCTTTTTTGTGTTTACTATACATAGGGAAGAAAAAGAGCCTTTAGTATAAGTCTTTGTGACATGGACATGAGACTCACACAGCCTTGGGTTTATACAACACAAGATGTTAAAAAAAAGACCGTAAAAAAGGACTAAAACTGATGAAAATAGCCAATATCACAACACAATATAACAATATCAAAGTGATTATTTTACAACTTTTGGAAAACTAACATTAGCTGCCACTTGTTGTGTCAGTAGCCTGCAGGCTACTGATGGTGGAGCCGCTGTTTTCTGGGGAGCGAGAGGCCAGAGCTGCTGCTGTTAGCAGTTAGCTGCAGCTTGTAGCTGCATCTACACGGTGATAATGTGGTTTTATTTCAAACAAAAATTAACCGAATTGTCTCTCCATGATGCATGGAAAGTCAGAATCTCAATCACAACACCATAAAACAGAATTTTTGAGATTATTGAACAGATCAGACGTTAATCTTCCCACTTGTCTGTTTCACTGAATAGCCGAGCCCACAGCATGCGTCAAACAATCAGTGCCAACTGGTTTATGGCAGCTCCAGTAGTTTTACACTTAACCCAACAGAACGCCTACTAGGATTCAAATTCTGCAAAACATCCCCAATGGCGCATGGCCAGACACTTTTCACAAAGTGAATTTATCCTGGTTTACCAGACTAAGCTACAGCTGCTGCAAAACTGGAATGTTTAAAATTGTGTTTGTCCTTTGTGATGGTGTAACCATGGACGAGTGGACTGAGCGGTCAAACCTCTGAGAGACATGAGGCTTTTGTTTGTGAGGCTCTCTGTCTCAGTGCTGAGTCACAGCCCAGTCTGTCTTACAGTTGATGGACTGACAAAACAGATTCGTTCACCGTGCTGGTGCTTATGTTTGGCTGTGCCTTCAAACATGGTTGTGGTCTTTACCACGTTCACGAGCATAAATGTCTCCCTCTAGTGGTGATCATGACCTCAGACCTGGAACATCTTTGAAACCTCTAAGTTGTGACATTTTTTAGAAAACAGAGGAAATGGAAGTAAATCAGTTTTCAGTGAATGGTAAATACTGTAATTTTAGAAGTATAAAGTGTTTCCTAATAATGTTAACTATCTATTTTTCACATTTACATTTGCTCTTAAACTGCTACTATGTTCAGTGTTATTTTTATTGCCTTATTTGTTTGTTTTTCCTTATTATCATCTCTTATTTGGAAACACTTTCTGTGAAGTCTATCTCTATAATGCATTATAACACATCATGAAGATACATAACACATCGAGGAATGGGGCAGTTATTGTTTTTATCGTTAGAAACACACAAAAAATTAATCTTGGTGAATTTCACTTAATCACATGATTGGCACAATCGTAGTGAACAAGTTGGACTTTATAGAACATCTTATAATTTATCATGACCTCATTTATTTATTTTAATCATTTTTTCACTCATCATTTTTGTTACATTTTTTCAAGATTTTTTAAATTAGATTTGTAAAAATTATTGCGATAGTATCGTGTGTTGCTGTTACTTTGGCCACAATAATCACGACATAAAATGCTCGGATCGTCCCGCCCCTAAACACATCATAACCATGACCACATATAACACACTATGAGCACACTTCAAATGCCTTGTATGTAGTTATGGTTAGGCTTAACCTAACCCTGCTTATAACCATAATTATACAGCATTATAGGCCACTGTAGGCGCATTATAATGCATTTTAAGTAGCCTGCATTTATGATTTCACTTAAAGAATTACACATTCTGTGTGTGATGACGCATGATGTCATTTCAAAGTATTCTTACTGGCGAAACCATCTTATTGTTATTATTGTTATTTTTGCTCAAATCACTTCATAAATTGATCAGTTCTGAAAATATTGCTGATTAATTCGATGTGAATATCAGTAAGGTCAACAAGCTGAAAAACACTCGTGTAATCCTGACGGCGGCCCGAGGGCAAGGTCATTGGGGGTCATCGCGACTGATGGATCCCGTCCTGATGGGAGCATGAATGAGCGCAGCAAACGTCTTTTATGAGAATATGTTCATCACAGGCAAACAGATGGAAGACGGAGGCAATCAGCCTCTTGGCCGACGTTTAAAGCATGCTGTCAGGGCTGCAGGCGCGATGGAGAGAGGGAGAGAGGGAGGGAGGGAGGGAGAGAGGGGTGGGGGCTGGGGGAGGGGGTTGCAGTCACATACAGTACAGTAGATGTGGATGGTGCAGCGGGGTTGCGCATGCAGCAATCCACCAACGATGTAGCGTTTGGAAGGAGGAAAGAAAAATCCGCGAGTCTGACCAATGAGGCGGATTTTGCAGTTTTACCTTGTGCACATGTCTGATGTCGTCACGGGGAAACCACCATCGCACAGCCTCGTATCGCATCCCTGACAAAAAATGGATAAGCGCAGGCTGGGAGTCCGGACTGATGCGGTAAGACATGGAGCTTTTGATTCGCGGTAGCATGTTGTCGTGTTCTGCGCAGGAAGACGCTCATCAGATCATGAATTTTAACTCGAGCAACTGCAGCCGCCGGCTCGGATTGTGCCCCCTCTTAATTTCTGTTTCAGTTGACATCACTGCGGTCATTCACACTGAGAGCGATCACATCTTCATTTTGCACAGATCATGTTACATGCTACCATCCGGAGCGAAGCGTGTCGTTCCGCGTGTGTCCGCAGAGGCTTATTTGTGCCGCTCATTACAGTCCAGTGTAGTCACTTCCCTGCTGGCTGCTGTTGGACTAATGTGCTCTCATCCTCGAGCACTGACATCATCCTCATCAGGATTCTGGCTCGAGCCAGCAGCTCCTCATGCAGCAGCAGCAGTCTCAGGATACTACGCAGCGTTTGCTAGCTCAGCGCGTCAATGCGACGTTTGCTCGCACTTGGTGCTTTTTTTCTGAGTCCCGAGTTTCGTTTGTATTTCTGAGGACAGTCCTGAGCTCCGTGGGCTGCTGTTGCAGTGTCACAGAGGTTGCATGGGCCGATCTGATTTTGTCATGATAGGACCAGCTGAGTAGCCTAGCCAGATGCTGCAGAGAGGCCACAGTGTGTGTGCAGATAGGTAGGGCTGCACGACTCCTGCTAAAATGCCAATCCCGATTTTTCTCCTTAAGAATGGAAATCAGGATCACTTCCTTACCTTTCACCTCCAACTAAAACATTTATTGCACTCTTAGGGGCTCTTAAAGCTTAGAGTGCTGGATGTAAACTTAAAAGTCTCTGATAAAATAAAAGAGAAAAACAGTAAAATATATATATATATATATATATATATATATATATATATTCAACACTTAACCAAAAGAATTATCCTCAATAATAATAATAATAATAATAATAGCTGAAAACAGGGTAACTCTTTCTATGTAGCCTGTCTCTATATTGCATTATAACACATTATAAACACACTTATTACACATTATATGTGGTTAGGATTAGGGTTAACCCCAACCTTGCTTGTAACTGATTATACAGCACTAAAGCCTCATTATAATGCATGATAAGTATGTTCATAATGTATTTTAGATGATGCTTTAAGTAAAGTGTTACTGAAAACAGTAATGAATTTGAAGGGTATGGTTCTCCTTCGTCCCTGTACCAGTTCCTCACCCTCCTCTGCTGGGAACGATGCCGTCTGTAGGCACCAGCCTGAATCATTAGTAATGAAATGCACTGTCAGGCTCATATATGGTTCCACAGCACGGCTTGACCATTTATCTGCCGTCAGGCAAGTTTTGCACATCGCACACGCTGTGTTTAATATCAGCCAAAGATACATCAGAATTATTTTGCTCCCTATAACCATAAAAATTCCAAATCAGTTGAATCATGCAATGTCAAAAACTACTTGCAGTTAGCAAACCCTTACCTTGAGGTTAAGTTCGGTTTTTGCCCATTAAGCCTCATGGATATTAATGATCTTATACGATGTTCTCCAGCATTATTAGTCCTGAGAGCTGGAGCTTGTTGCTGACGTCACAGAAAGCTGAACACAGCGGAGGTGCATAGGCACTCTGCTAATCCGCTGGAAAACACAGGCTTGTTTTAAATGATGCAAAACTCACCTTACATTCGGTCATGTCTGCTGATGTCCCAACACTAAAACACAAAGTTTAACAACGACATATGACCCAAGAACAGCTGTTTGTTTGTTTCATGACGCAGCTGAAAGAACCGCTTCCAGATTATATCCCGCTGTTTAACTTTGTGTTGTAATGTTGGTACATAAGAGGACATCACTAAACATTCGGTGAGTTTCTCGTCTCTTAAACTGAGCGTTTATTGTGTTTTTCGACGGATTAGCTTAGTGCCAATGCACCTCAGTTGTTTTCAGCCGTTTTGAGCTGGCGGTGATGTCAGCAATGAGCTCAATCGTCACAATACTGCTGTTGAACGTTGTATATGATCATAATTATCGTTAATATAAGCAATAAACCGAATGTCTTCTTTAAGTGTTCAATAATAGATATGAAATATATAAAAGCAGTTAAAACACACAGAGACTGAACCACACATTTGATGTTTTTCTAACAAAAGAATAAATTCCTGTTTTTTTTTAAGTTATGAGATTATTCATGGATTAATTTTTGGCTTACCAGTTTAACAAGTAATTATTATATTTTAGCACTAATTTTCTATTATACATTGAACAGAGTAAGGTCAGCAGAGTCTTTTAGCCTGCAGTACCCAGGTCCCCAGATGTGGACATGTTCCTGAAGACGTAGTGTGATGGAGCAGCCCAGTCTGGAATTGTTGGTTCTGGACTAATGTGGTGGAGCGATCAACCATCCAGGTGGCATCATAATGTCAAGTTCCAAAACTACCACGCACCCGTTATTTCCTGCCGTGAAAACAGATGAAACCAAACCATCACTGAATGAACTGACTCCCAGTGTAAGCGCACTCTCACATATCAAGCGTTTTATATGCTAATTAGTGTCTCTGTGTTCTGTGCTTTGCTTTTGATCAAATTTTGGATTTTTACAGGAATCACGGAGTAATCTTAATAGCCTATTTATATCTCTTTAGAACCTTTGATTTGAACATTTTAAGCTTACTGATCAGTCAGCTGACCATTAGTAAGCAGCCCACTCTTCCTCCTGAGGTGCAGCCGCCCCACATAATATGGTGACAAGTTCAGTCATTCATCAGGACCTCAGAGTAGAGCTGCTGCTCCTTTGTGTTGAAAAGCTGAGGTGGTTCGGGCTTCTGGTAGGGATGCCTCCTGGTTGCCTCCCCAGTGAGGAGGCCCCGGGGCAGACCCAGGTCCAGGTGGAGAGATTATATCTCCACACTGGCCTAAAATCCCCTAATCAGAGTTGGTTGATGTGACTTGAGACAGGGAAATCTGAGCTCCCCTGCTGAAACTGCTGCCTCCGCAACCCAACTTCAGATAAGCATTAGCAGACATACAGTCACCTAATAAAGGGAACACTGGTTCATTCACAATACTCTGTTATACTGAATGGTCACAAGCAGAATGAACCAGAAACAACAAAAAGAAACAAGAGCACAGCAACCATCAACAGTTCTACTCAAGACTCACAGCCTCAACATAAACACATAACCACACACAGTCTACATGCCACATGAGCTCACATAGCCAAATACATACGATCACACACTCTTTCACCCACTCAGGCAAACACACACACACACACACACACACAGCAAAGAGTATCATGAGATAACGAGCAGGGATTACTCTGGTGATGTGCTTTGTACTCGTTGCTTCTTCAGGCTGTGTGATCTGAACGTTGCCTAAACTATCTTAAAGTTCCAGTCCAGACGCATTTTTGAGTATGTTAAAAAAAATACTGTGATATGGTTCATTTTTGTTTAACGCTGTTTTTATACATTTAAAAAAATGTGCCTGTAAGCACATCTACTCTTTCTTCCTAATTATAAATTTTTAATCTGTCAATCACAGCCCTTGTGCGTTGCCCATCACCACTGCTTGCGTTAGGCAGACAGGTGTGCGCGTTAGGATGGCTAGCCAGAGGACACATTGGAAAAATTCAGCCATTGGCTCCATGTTTGATTCTCAGACTGAAGCTCAAACATTTTTGCGACTCAAATAACGAGTCTGTTTTCCGTAACTGGTGACTATCAGACACATCAGAATAGTGGAGAAAAGTGAAAAAAGCTAGCATCTTCAAGTATGTCGTTGATTAGCTTGTGAGCTTGCAACTGTCAGTGGCCGACTTGGTTTTGTGTTTTTAACTTACAGTTGGCTTTCAAATTTGTGACATACCAAATCTGGCTTGTTCGGGTTGTGTTTAAATTTAGTTTTTTTGGAAAGTGCACAGACATCTCTCCCTCCAGTAGAGGAACGTGAAAACAACCAACTAGTGACAAACTTTGCACAGATACAAGTTGACAATGTAAAAGTCTTATATGTTAGAAAACTTGAACAAGAAAAAACAAATTTGAGTGGAGGCGGACTCTAAACTTACTATATGCCCTACAGAGCATTTATTTTGGGACTGCAGCACATAGTTTGGCTGTCCATGGATGTCATCTGAATTGTTGATACTCAGAGAATAGTATGAACAGTACTCATTTCTTCTGTGTTGTTGTTGCCCAGCCAAATATTTTTTGGCTTGTCAGGTTGTGAAGTCATGACTCACCGTACTCTGAATGGTATGGCATTCTGCTCTGGATTGGCACCTCACAGTAGTTTGCGTTCCCTTGCAAAATGTTTTGGTAACCTCTAGGGATACGCCAAATTTTCGGCCACCAAATATTTTCAGCCAAAGATAGCAAAGAATAACATTTAGTATTCAGCCAAATGAATAAAAAGACGGAAGTTTGTGACCCTGAACAGCACGCCAAGTACAAGAAGACAAGGCAAGGGTAAGAGCACACTCAAGACAGACACTGACCCCGTTTACTGCACACAGTACAACAGCTGATTCACGGTACAAAGACCAATACTTTAGTGTGGAGAAAAAGCGTCAGGCGTGCAAAGTGACCCAGCCTGAATTGGATTTGTGGAGACGTCAAGTAGTGGTGATGGAAAAGGGACGCAAGTGCAAAGAGCGCAAAGGATCAATCGTAGTGAAAGAAGGCTCGAACTATACATGAAGCACGAGAACCCTCGCTGTTTGATATGTTTGATGAGATTCTGGAAGAGAACAACCCAAATGCCAATCGAATAGAACCAAATGTTCTAAATGCTTACCCGTTAGGCATTTTTCGGTACTGGTATTAGTATCAGAACAACTCTATGTAAGTGACTAATGTATTACTTCAGATGTATTTAGCTGACATGTTTATAATGTGACTTAAAGTAAATACATTCAACCACATGGATGCAAGTCGTATGGCAGGAGCAGTGTGAGGGCTGGTGAATGGTTTGACCATGATTTTGATCTAGGATGGGCCTTAGGCATGGTCGGCACTTACCAGTGTCTTGAACTGGATTCTGGTAGGCATTGCTGCTGCTTCCTGGATGATGCAGGCGGACTAGCGAGGAGCGAGTTTCAGTGGACTAGACACGAGATGACAAGAGCCTGGACCAAAAACTGTGCCACCTGACCTGATGAGGAGTGAATGTGTCCTCCGGATGCTGTGGAGAATTAGTCAGCAGGAGTGGGTTGTTACAGCCATGTCGATAGTGATGGACAGCTGGTCATCCTTTGTCACTCTCAGCTTCCTTAAAGTCGGAGCATTGGATCCTGCATAGTTCTTCTTCTTCTTGGGCAGGAGATATTTTTACATAACTTTCCAGAATTTCACGACATCTCTCCTGACATCATTGTTTAGGAGAGAACAGTGCGACAGCGGTGCATCTGATACTCAACAGCAAAAAATGTTGATTTTGTGAGTCTGGACTTCTGCTTGGGGGGAACATTATATGTGAAACAGCATGGGATCAACAGATTTGAAGATGTAAATTTGGTAGAGAAGACAGACACAAAAAATGCTTCTGAAGCTTCTTGGAGCGAGTGAACTACAGTTACAGATTTATCCCTAATGTGGCTGTGCAGCAGACATGTTGAAGAGACTCAGGAGGCAATACTGCAAATGGATGTGGGAAAAAGGGCAGGAAAAGCATTTACTGAGCTGAAGAGTCAGCCAGCCAGCGTACATGTAGTGGCATATTTCAGTGAAAAGACTGAGGCGCGGGATGCAAGAGGCTTCTTCAGCGGAGTTACAACCAATCATGAGCCAAAAGCAAACAGGTAAATTTAACAAACCTGTGTTTGAACAGCTTTTGTATTGAGAACAAACAAAAAACCCCGCGTGGATAACTGTCACATGTTCCTATATGATGAAGATGACGGAGACTGTAAATAGAAACAGAAAGAATATGAGACATGTCTTTATTTTGTCCAAAATGAAAAAAAAAGACAGAAAAAAATATGACCAAATGCAAATATGACCTCATGTAGTGTCAATCATATTTACACACTGACTCCGAAACTTTGGTCTGTCATTATTTTTCTTCCGGAACAGTTCCAATTATCTGCGTTTCTATGCATCCGTCCAAATCGTTTAAGGGTTGCTCCGTGTGTGTCCCCACCTCCAACGTTCTGCCAGCTGCTCCTCAGGATCAATTGGTTTGCGGAAATTGATGGTCATCTTTTTAATGTGAGGTTCCTGTACAGCGAGCAGCACATCAAACTGGACCACTGACATCCTGGAACATACCAGGAAGAGAGCAGGATAATTCTGCAGCTGCTTGCTTCTTTATCAGCAGGTGAAACTCTCCTCGCTCTTGTCTTGTTTTAGGATTGGATGAGTATTTTCTTTTTCTTTTTTCAAGAAGTGACAGAATCACAAAATCATCCTCACTGCTTGATGACTTCATTTTGTCTTGTACTGTGAATTTTTGCAATGAATAGAAAAATAAATGCATCAGACTCGGTGTGAAAGGTTTCTGTGCGTAACCTTTTTTAAATTTTCATTTTTTAAATTACGGATTTAAAATACGCATCCCAAAGAAAAAGGACTCAGTGTGCACAAGCCGTTAGTCCTGGGACTCTATAGAAGAAATAACAACTAAATGCCCCCCAAGATTGAAGATTGAACTAAACACACATTCCATTCTACCGACCAAATATTGCAGGGACCTGAAAAAGACAACTGTATATGATTTTAGACTTGAAAGGTCTATTTATTGGACCTTCAACTAACAGCCTCTTGGGGGTCACAGAACACTGACAGAGCGTAGCTCACTGAAGGAATTATTATGCATCTGGCACGCTTTCGGCACATAGTGGAACCCCTGGTCTCTCTTTCCCCTTCTCTGACCTCGCTGTTAGGTGATCTCTGTCATAAATCATATTAATGTACCTTTCTGTAACTGTTCCGGGGTCTCAGTACACCTTAATGAAAGCATTTTATCATCTTAATACCTCCTTTACAGACCCTTTTTTTTTTGCAAGCCTCCTACAATGTTGATACACCTTACTGAAAGTGTTACATCGTCTTGATACTTCCTGACTGCAAGTGCCAAGTTGTCTTGATAATTTTGATTGCAGCTGTTTTGTCACGTTGATTTACTGCAAGGGCTCATTTTGTTGCACCTTAGTCGAAGTGTTTAATTGTTCTGATACGTCTTACTTAAGGTATTACATTATTGTAATGATGACACAATTTAAACACAGATTACTGCACAGTAACACTAATTAATGTTAAATATTGCAAGCATTACACAGTCATGACACACCTTACAGCTAGCATTGTAAGGTCTCAGTACACACTACTGTGAGCATTACATAATTTTGATAGAGCGGACTGCACACGTTGCTTTGTTATCAAATACTGTACTGCAAGTACTGCAGTACTTTGCAAGTTTTACATCTCTTTTAACTTTCCTGCAAACAATTTCTAATGAAAGAAAAGACAAATCAGTCTGTGGAATCCAAATTAAAAATTCCTCTCTACTTATGTTTTGAAGTATCTCTGATATGATTAATATTTTGTTTCACATTGTTTTACTACGTAAAAATTAAAACCGAGGCAAAGAGCACATCTACTCTTCTTATGGAGGGCTTATGGAGGGCAAAAAGGCTTTGAAGTCAAGACAGTTTATTCTAGAAAGAGACTGGGATTTTTATGTGCTTCTCAATCTATGCTGCCCTTTGTCATGCAGTTTGATTTCTTTATTTGCTTCATTTTAAATGTGGGTATGTGCGTTTTGAGACAGTTCTAAAAATGCAAACCTATACTTTAAACTGTAGGCTGCAGACCTTTGTAGATTGTTAAGCATTGCATTAAAGTGTAACTGGACAAGCATGTTCATGCCTTAGTCAAAACAAAACCAACAGAAATGCCGCCATCATCCTGGCATCTGGCAGCTCTGCCACTTTGAAGCATACTAACCCCTCTATGGCCCAAAGGCTCCCATTTAAAAAAAAATTAACACCACAATTTTACCAAAAACATTAGAATAACTCTGCTCAGCTAACCTCCTTGAAAAACAGTCAGATTCACTAGAGGATTGTGCAGCTTTTGTGAACCTTTGCAAATAAGAGGAAAAAAAATAGCACATAATCCCCAAAGCACACGCAAAAGGTGAAATGCACACAAACTGCACTGCTCCTCCTAGCTGCGCCTGTCTCATTTGCACGCATGTAAATTAGGGAATCTTTAAGGATTTGGCACAAAATTGCCCCCTTCCTATGCAAATAAGCCTTGCTGCAAATACCGTCTAATTTACAAAGAGCAGCGCTAATTGCCACAGGCAGTTGTAGCCGTGCTGTTTAACTCCATTGAGACCCGTGTACTGAATAGGCACAACTTCTCTCTCTCTCTCTCTCTCTCTCTCTTTAAAGCCTGTGAGCTTTGAATGATACTGAATTGATATTGAGTGGTATTATGGGCAAAATCTACAGTCAGAGGGGGAATCAAGAAGGTTGTGAGCTTATAGGATTTTGAAATTAAAAAGTTCTGATGGAGCTCAGGACCCATAAGAGCTGCCTTGTTACAAGCTACTTCACATACAAGCCTGGAATCTGTGTGTAAAAGCCGACCTGTGTGGATGTGAAGCACAACAATTGACATTAATTACCATCAAGTCCGGGCCGATCCTCTTAATGAAGCTACCACGGCACAGTGCATAAAAGCACACAGACTTTTTTTTTTTGGAACATATTTTTGGGGCTTTTTGTGCCTTTATTTCTGAGAGAGAACAGCTTTAGAGTGGACAGGAAACAGAGGAGAGAGAGAGGAAATGACATGCAGCAAAGGGCCACAGGTGGAATCGTACCCTTGGCTGCTGCAGCGAGGACGCAGCCTCTGTATGTGGGGCGTCTGTTCTACCAACTGAGCCACTGGGCGCCCCCAGACCTTTTTCTAATTTCGGAAACATGTATAGTGTCCGCCGCTGTGAGAAGATGCCAGAGCCAGCTGCAACACACAGCCAACTGTGAGCAACAAACAAAACTGATGCTTTCTTAAGTATTTTGTGCTCTCTGCAGTTTTCATTATGAACCAGTCTGTGTTCTGAAATGTGGGGGAAAGACTGAAACACTGGGAAAAGATCTGCTTCCTCAATTTGACGCAAAACGAGGGCAAATTGTGCTCAGCTGCCAAACTTTGTGGGCGTGTTAGTGCTGGCATATGATTAACGCAAATTATTTTGCAGATAAGGCGCTGAAACGGGGCAGATTGCGCGTGCTAATTCTGCACAAATCATGGTTGGGTGCAAACCATTCTTTGTGGATTTGGCCCAAAGTTAAACCTAGGTACTTTCTTTATTTGGTCAGCAAGGAAGCAGAGTGGGATACCAAACATAAAGTGAAAATGCCAAATATGACGAGACAGCAGGCAGACATTTCCTGAGTCTTCTGCGCAGTGTTGCAGAGTATAATAGCACCGTAACCACAATGCACCATAAAAAGTGTTCAATGTGCTCATTGACCAGAAGTAAAACCACTGCCTCCAACAGAAGAGTGACATCCATTACTCTACATCCATTAGATGATCAGTTGACCAAGGAACCGTTTGGAGGCCCTGACTCTTTCAGTTCTAGGTGTTACTGATAAGAGGACAGACACACTTACATGACCTCACATTAAACTGTGTATATCAGTATCAGCACTCTCACTGTCAGTGCTGTCAAGGTTTCAGCCTATCACAGGCTGTCCACAAAAAAAAAGATATTCTTTTAACTCTTTAACTGTAGATTTCTTTTACTTCATTTACAGCTTTATGTTTGCCACGTGTCAGTTACTCATATCATTAGATAAATCTGTGGGTCAATAGATTTATATGTGAACGGGCAGAAGTGAAGTAAATACACTAAACATGATGATTTTGTCAGTTTTATTTTTCTTTTTAATTTGAGGTGTTTCTTTTCATTATCATTTTGAATTAGATTTATTGTTGTTTATATTTCATTGATAGTGGAGGTACTAAGTAAAATGGGAAAGTGGGCTGATTCCTGGTAGGGCTGTGTGATATGACGTTATTAGACCATGAATGATTAGAGTGTGTCCACGATCCGCTGTTACATAGAGATCGTTTACATTGTGCATCAGTGCACATTCTATCTGTTGCAGTTCTAGGCTCAGACACAGAACACAATCGCACCATTTAGTGCTCCGTTCCGTTCCATGCCCCCCATAGATACACGCAGATAAACTAAACACAGCAAACATGCAGCGTCTTCTTCCCTCTCCTTTCATGACATAATGTTAGTCTTGTAAAACAAAACGAAAGCATCATGGACGAGTCAGAGCTCAGTCCGCTTATGTTCACTCATTCAGAGGAGGAGGGACTTGGCATTTTCTGTCAGTAACTACAGCACATGTAACTGTTACTGTTGCACTACATCACTTGTTGAGGTCATAGACAGGCTGCAAAACTTGATCATATTGTGTCTAGGTTAATAAAATCGTCACACATTGACAGTCAGGACGTTAGCTAGTAACATTAGCGTCAGGAGGAAGAGGGGCTTGCCATTTCTTGTCATTAACTGCAGCAGATATGATCATCATTTCTGCTCCGTATCAGCTGTGGAAGTCCAAGAAACGCTGGAAAACTTAACGGCGTCGTGTCTGTGTTCATAACATCATCCTGTGGTGTTTAAAGTCGTGTTGTAGGAGCTCAGAGTGTTCACACACAGCACTGTTTTGACCGCCAATGTCTGGACGTCAGAACGTTTGTGCCGTCAGGGCGTCAGTGATGTGGAGAGAATGTCAACACTGATTGGCTGTCGCATCACAGCATCATTTGAATTCATCTGAAGAGTTCAATATTTAATTTTTATTTGTTTACTTTTGCAGAACCTGCAGTTATTTTACAAAACACATTTACTCCACATGTAATTCTTAGAATGTAATAATTCATAAATCAAAACAAACTTATGTTGGGGAACCAGGAACCAAACATAAGCCGACCATTTGTTTGTAAGCAAAACTGTTGGCCTTGCATTTGCTGTAGCTCATAAAGTAGTCTGAGCCAGAATAGTGATGAAATCGAGATTGTCAGTCTGCCACGAAAAAAATCGCAATATGTTTGCCATATTGCCCAGCCCTAATTCCAGGAATATGTGGCGTCTGTTGTATGATTTTTATGAGTTAAAGAGAGGGGAACTTGTTCTGGATTTCTGTTTTGTTTTAGTTTTTTGATCTCTGAAAAACGTGACACATTAACAGCCTAGTATGTCCTCTGAGTTTTTGTCCTTTAAAACATATGACGCAAGATACATTTAATTTTCATTTTTACGAGTATGTATAATGAAACACATTTAGTAGTTCCCTTATGCTCCTTAATCAAAGTATGTATGCGTGTTAAAATTACATGAAAAAGTAGAAGTGGATACTTTTATATCTCTTGTCAGACGGCAGCAGAGAGGACAGACTGTGGCTGGGGTAGATTTTGTCTTTTTATATCCTTTGGGCTCTGTGCACACTCCTCACCTCAGCAACATTGATGCTGCTCGGGAGACGGGTATCAGTGATGATCTGGGGCGATGTCTTTCCATCGCTTCTTTGTAAAGGGTAATGGTTAGTAATTTTGCTTTCTAAAGTTTCCTTGGGAAGTATTGCTGTTTTTCTACTTTTTTTTCTCTTTTCTTTTGCCTGGGTGGAGATGTATGATGTCCATGTCTGGTTCACTGTTATGTTGATTCCCAGGAACCTCTCTTGATGTAGGCAGGGGTGTCGTCTTTGCCTCCTTTTTTCTAAAATCAACAATTAGATCCTTGGTTTTGCTGAATTTGAGCAGTAGGTTCTCTTTGCATCACTCAGTGAGTGGGGCTGGGTGTTGGCAAGGACTATGAGATACGACAGGCATCATGATACATGGGTCACGATACGATTATGTCACGATACATTGCAATACAGTGCATATTGTGATGTATTGCAATATTCCACAGAGCTTACTCAAAATGTCAAAACAGAGCTGATGAATAAGTTGTATACAATCTGGGTAGTCTGAAAACATCACATCACATTATATTGATAATTCAGCGGACAAATTGAGTCAGAACAATTTTATTCAAAATTTCCTTTCTAATTTATTTGAACAGTATTGGCAAATTCCTGAACACACTGATGTAGCTGCCATAGCATCAGAATGAGAAATCGAAAATTTAAGTGCACTCTTGCACTTTAACTGGGCAAACTGAAACTGAAAACATGAAAGTAAAGTGCATCAGTGTTCTTTTGTGTCACTGAACTTTAGGACTGGGATTTGGCAAGGACTTCAAGATATAATATGTATTACAATACAAAACAGATACCACGAAAATTAATATTGCAGTATATTGCTGTATATTGAGTTTTCAGCACAGCTCTATCAGTGAGATTGTTAATTTCCTCTCAGAATGAAGTCTTATTATTGGTAGAAATCTGGTTGATGGTGCTAGTGTCATCTATTTCAAAGTGGACTTCTCTCCATGTTGGAGGTTGTAGCCATAGGTGTGCAGAATGAGCAGTAGGGGGCGAAGCTGTGGAGCTCCAGTGTTGAGCACAAGGGTGGAAAAGGTGTGACGGCTGTATCTGGACTGTCTTTGTTCTGTTTGTGAGTCAAACTGTCCAACATTCAGTCACAGAATGTGGTACTCACACCCAGATAGTCACTTTCAAGGGGCAGGTTGTGTTGAATGATGAGCTTAAACATCATTCTAAAGGTAAAGCAGCCTTTATACAACAAAATTGCAA
>JAQFJA010000011.1:1331995-1342411 GCA_029874485.1 Naso brachycentron | reverse complement strand
TCTCTCAGCTCTGGTGTCTTATTTTTTATATGTGAAGACTAGATTAAGTTATGCTGGAACTTTATTGATCCCATATTGGAGGATTCATCTTTGTTTGCTCAAACCTTCATTTAAAAAGAGGTTTAGTTTGGTTAAAGCTCGGTTTGGACTATATTCCCAATAGGGAAATTCATGTTTGTTTAAAATAAAAACTACGTATTTGAAATGAGTCGTTTGTCTTGTGAGGTTTAAAACACACATATGAAAACATAGCAACCTCTCCTTCGAGCATCATGTCAATCAAACCCCCATAACTGCCTTTTTCCATCTAAAAGTATTGCTCATCTTTGCCCGTCACTCTCCCCTGCTGCTGAAATTTGATCCATGCTTTCATTACATCCAGAACTGACTGATGCAATAGCATTCTTTAAAGCACATAATCAAAAGCACCTCGCCAACTCAACCACTCCACTCCGCCACATCGCTCTTATCCTGCAGAATCTCCACTGGCACTGTCTACTCATCTGCAAAGCAATCCATAACCATCCTGAATCACTGACCTGCTCCAGCATCACACTCCCTCTCAAAGCCTCCGCTCCTCTGACACTGACCTCACAGGGCCTCGCAGCACTGGCCCTGGGGCCACACAGCCTTCCTTTGCTCTCCCCTCACACACACAGTGACTACACTGAACTGTCCACGTTAAAAACACTGACAAAAACTCCCCTTTTCAAAATTGCTCCTAATATGTGATTAATAGTTTGTGTTTTATATCTTTGGTGTGTTGTTTTCTTTCAAAATGCACAAAACAAAATACACATTAAAGGGCAACCCTGCCAATTTTCAACCTTACCTCTTCAGGGATATAATGTGAAACACAACAATATTTTTTTTCAATGTTTTCTGTGTCTCTGGGACGCAGCTTCAGAATCTCTTGTTCTTCCTGGAACCAGTGACATCACTGTTTCCAGGAGGAACTACAAACTGTTTTCCCTTCACACTCCAGGTGAATCAGTGCCTTGTTTGTTTTGAGAAGATTATCTGGCTCTGGCGAACCAAACACCCCTCATTGTTGAAAATCACACGATATTAAATAAATGAAATGCTCTGATTCAGTGGATAACAACCTTGGAGGCCGGGGTAGTACTGTGTTTTTTGTGATGCAATGCATCCTGGTACATGTAGGCACTGCAAGAACGGCTCTATGAGCAGGACAATTCAGAAAACTCAATTTTCTCTGTCAATATAGCACAAACTGAGGAATCATTGATGTTTTTTTGGTTAATGATGATGGAAAATCATCATGTCAAATTAATTAGCTATTGACATAAAATCTCAGTGTCCAGTGTAGCAGCAGAGCGCAGCCTCAGCTTCCAAAACAACATGAAAATGGCGATGAGAAGTCGTCTGTCCGAGAGAAAAACACAAAACCTGATGACGACAGTCGCCTCTGCAGTGATCAGGCTTGATGAATTCGATCACGCACAAGCGAGCGCACAGTTTAAATCCATATGAACCAGGAGGAAGGTTTGAGTTCAGGCCACAGCAGCTCAGTTCAGTTAAATTCAGTGAATTTTTATGTCAGTTCATGATTTCAATGTTATGGTCTACTCTTGTAAAATTGCATTGTTCATTTGCCTGTTTATACAGAATGGCACAATGTTTTTGGTGGCCTCCACTGTTACTGTGTGGGAAAAATCATTCATCTGCTTAGTGCGGTGATTTATTAAGTTCATACAGCAGGAAACAAAACAGGGGAGTGTCGTGTTTAACACAGAGCGCAATGTGTGTCTACATGAAAAGTGAGCACACGGTTATTGTCAGTTGTTCAGCTTTTCTCTTCATGCCATGACTTAAATGCTTAATTCATAGGTTATGTTAATTTTTTTTTAATAAAAATGATTGAATGAAAACTGTTGGTTCTTATCATTAAAAAAATAAAATTACAATGACAGAATTTATTATGACAGATTTTTTTTGTCCCTGTCCGTCAAAATGAAAGACAATCAGAAAGTCTAACACAACCTCTGGAGCTGCTGTCAATCAAACACGAACATGGACACATCACTCCAGCTGCTGTCAATGACAATGACCTTCAAAATTGGGATGGTTCATGCAATTTCATTTGGACAGTCAGCTGGCATTTCCTAACTGATGGTTCTAAGCTTTGGTCATGTTACTTGGTTTGTTTTCAGTGAGAAAAGGATGTTGGAGGATGTTGCTCCCACCCACCTTTTCCTTTCTTTATTAGTTTTAAAGAACAAAAGCAAGGATAAGACCCACTGAAAGCCCCTGAAAACACCATCTGTTTTCTGACCACTTTGATTTTTATAGCAGAAACAGGAATTAAGTTCTGATCACTTAGCCAGTAAAACGTAACAAAAGTAAGAAACTTGCTGACAATAAAAGGCACCACACGACGACCTTAAATTCAAAGACTGAAGTCATGCATGAGGGGTTTTTTGTGAGTTAAGTAAGGTAACATCTATTACACAGGATGTATTACAAATACACAGGAATTTCTGTTTTGGTATTCTGATGAACTCAATCATGGACCACAGACAGTTTAGCTTTATTTTAATGTAGAAAAGAATTTTTTTTAAATGTCAAGACTGTCACATGTCATAAAGACAAAAGCACAGGTGTTGGTGACAATGTCAAAAAAGCTCCATTCTTTTCAAAGGACAGGGGCCTGCACTACAAAGCAGGATTCACGCTTAGCGATTTAACTTAAGTTTAAATCTTGGGTTTTTCGTCCTACGTAGGTGGATTCTTCTTACCGGGCTAAATCACCGTGGTAACTGAATGCCTAACCTCCTCCTGAGCAGCTTTTTGCTGCCTTCAAATGAAACTCATTAGGTCATGAAGTCGTGCCGTAAAGTCGTATAGAGGAAAAGTTTGGCGTTCAAGTTGTAATCACACAGGAATAGCGTTGCTAGAAAATGGTAATATGGACGCAAAAGATCTCTGGTTCTCCTTCTAGCTTTCGATGTGGAGATTAGAGCCCGACCAATATATCAGTTTGTCGATAACATCGGCCGATATTGGCTGATTGCAGACATATTGGCATCGGCATAAGTGTAGATATCAAAACTCTTTTATTAAGGCTTGAAAAAATGCTTGGACAAGTATTTAAAAATGGTGTAATCACTTAGTTTGTCCAGCAGAGGGCAGCCTACTTAACTGGTAATAAGTGAGGTGTTTACTGCTCAGTCCACTGATGTTTAGACTCAAGTTTGTTAGATATTCTTCCTTCATTACGTAACTGTGCCACACGTATTTGATAACCACATTCAAATTATTATATATAGTATATCAGCCGATATATCAGGTATCAGGAAATTTTCTTACTCCCTAATATCAGCAAAAATCCCGTATCAGTCAGGCCCTAGTGGAAATGTTACAGTATTACTTTGTGATTACACACCACATGCATTAACAAGAGACAAGACGACGAAGGTGACAATTAATATCCAGATTAACAACTTGTCTACACTTGTCATAGCTACGTTTGGTCCATTACAGGTCAGTACCGTGCTCCACCATTTCTGAAAACGTCAGCAAACATGTCACGACACATAAACTCTGAGCTTTCTGATAAATTCCACTTACAACACAGTGAATTTAACTAGAGGGGGGCGTTCATATGGTCTCTTCTCATGAACACGGTAAACGCAACCCCATCCGAAGCCCCAAATGTTTGAGATAAGAGAGCAGCAGTTATAAATCGCCCACTGACCAATCAGATCCATCAGTTCTCTTGAAAAAAAAGGTAAAAGTACTTTATTGGTCACATATGCAGCGTTCAGTGAAATGTGGACCAACTCCAGATTCTGAGCCAGTACCCTGATCAAGGGTGCTGACTGGAGACAGACCTACATACACGTTTTGATGGTGAGGAAAACGGAGCACCTGTAGAAAACCCACGAGAGAACATGAAAACTCCACAGAGAAACGCCCTGCCCCAATCAGGAATCAAACCCAGAACCTTCTCGCTATGAAGCCACAGTGCTAACCACTGCAGCACTGTGCCACCCACATCACCATCCATAAAAGATCCCATTGTGCTCAGAGCACAAATCATGAGAGTCTCTGAGGAGGAAAAGTGAGATAACAGATGAACAAACCTCTTTAAATTTATCTGATTTTTACATGAATGATTTATTTGTTTCAGCTTCTTAAACCGTCTGCAGAGAATAAATGCAGCATGAAAGCTTCTTCCTTTTTGGACTTTTAACGTATCAAAGCCTACTTACCGCTTTAAATTATATTTTAGATTTATTTTCAATTACCCCAAAGTTTGTTTAGACCCCGAGTCTGAAACATACATTTAATAATTTGATATATTTGTGCCCTGTTATGTCACAGTCATATTAAACAGGCTCTGAAAGTGCGCTGAGGAAAAACTTTGTGTCACACAGCAGTTCAAAACTTATGAACAGTGGACATTTAATGTGTGGATCTCTGTGTATTACACTCTGCTGTATTTTTGTGATCCAGCACTCATCCCACCTGTGTGCGTTTATTATTTTTGCATTGATATTAAATTCCTGTGTCTGACGGCTGCAATTGCTTTTCGTCTGAATTATACGTATAGGTTATTAGTTTGCTTCTTGTATTTAAAACATGCCACTCTGCTGCCTCTTTTATATGAATGCGCTCGCGTGTACATTAGGAAAACCGGGGTTGATTTACTGATTTTATAACCAGCTTCGTGTGAGCACTTGGCTGGACCGTTACAGATCCAGGACATGTTGAACTCGCTTTGTAGTACAGGCCTCAGGTCTGTCTTAAAGTAAAAGGCAGTTTTTGTGTTCTGTTTATTCTTCCTTCTGTTCATAACAGCAATGACGAGATTCCTCCCAGTGTTCTAAAAAATGTATTTTACATTTTTTTTGTGTTTAATTTGAGGCATTACGTGACAATTTTGTTTTATTTTGGCGACAGAACTCTGAAGTAGGGGTCTACCAGACTCGCAATCTTTTCTTTTCCTGTTTGTGTTTCCACAGTCCTTCTGTGCTGAACTACTGTGAGAGATGGTAATGCAGAGAGGGACCCACAGCAGGTCCAGTCTAGCTGATTTTGTGGCGCTTTGGGGTTTTTTTTAAGATTACCTGCAACTGTCAAGCCTCTAACAGTCTTAGTTAAAGGTGCTGTTTATAACATTTTAGCAGCAGTTACAGTGCGTTTCCTCTCTTTGGCTCTCATAACTTTGTTGGAGTGTGACTCATATACTGGGTCAAATCCACTTCAAATCATTTGACCTAATGGGTCACAACATAAAGTGCAGTGTTTATAATGTACATCTATATATGGACCAGGCCAGGGGATGGATTCCTGGTTTTCATCCAGGCGGCGTGAGTTCAACTCCCAGTATGGGAACAGTTTCATGTCTTTCAGTCAACATACTCATTACTCTGCCATGACTCTTGTACTTTAATAGAATGATTAAAACTCGACTCAGTACATACACTGCACAGACAGTACACAGGACTAATTTGACCTTTTTACAGTGATTATACTTTAATTTTATATAGAGCACCTTTAATTTAGATATGCCTAGTTTTTTGTTCAAGTATTTTGTATTTTAGATTATGTAAAGCCTACATTCTGATTTTAGTTCTACATATAACATCATTTTTCACCATGCTTCAGTGGTTATACAGGTAGTCTGTGCATGTAAAAGGTCAGATAAGTAGAAAAAAGCCCTGAGTCGGGCCATAGAGAGTTCCTCTCTCCCCTGGAAAGCCGTGCTCCTGAGAGTGCCTCAACACTCTGGCAGTCGTCTACTCTGTATTTCTGTATTTACTTTCATCTGTCATTTTGTTATTTAATACCAAGTGTTGAAGAGTGAAATTGATTGTATTGAAGCTGTAGCTTAAATGTAGGCCGGGGATTTCCTCACCATGACTGGACAACTGTGTGCATTTCAAGATAACTCCACCTGACTGCTTTGTCAGCCAGGGTTAATAACGGTCAAAATTTATCGATGGATCATTGTCAGCTGTTCTTGAGCAAACTTTAAAGTTAAGTTTCTGTTGGTGCCAGGTTTTATGTTGTTTTACTGTTTATTTTGTAGTTTAGCCATATGAAGTGGTCAGACATTAGTATGCTGCTTGGCTGATGTGGCTACTGTGGGGAACAGTCTGGATGATGTTGAACTAATGTTGTATTTTTTAAGGTCTTTTCACACCGCCGCTCGGTAACTTCCCTGAAAAGCGCCTCCCTGCTGGAGGATTCCACCAGAAGGCAAAGTGTTTTCCAAAGCGGCTGCTGCTGCTGTGGTCCCAGGCAGCAATGACAGGGAGGTGCTTTGGTGAAAGACTTGGCGTTGGGACAGCAGAACACACAAGGCACAAGTGACCAACGATTTCTACATATTTGGGATATTTAACTGTTATTCATGTGGTAGGAATGTTGTGCCACTTCCAGATTTTCTTTTGGTTCCTTGTATGACAGTAGAGCTGTGTTGTACAGCTCAGACAACATTGTGAGATCCTCGAGTAAAAAAAAAATTTGTTAACTATCGAACTATCATCCTGTCTCTTTTCTAGCGATGAGAAAGACAGGAACACGTGGCTGCAGTTGACAAAGTACTTTGAAACGAATGAAGAAAAAGTTTTGTCTTCAGCCAGTGGGTGCTAAGATTAGTTCAACACGGTGAACTCTGAGCGGTAAGGCAAAATCTGTGCACATTCATGTGGGCGGCAACTGCTTCTCGATCCTGCCGCCACGGTTGAAACCGCTTCCCCTCTGCCGCCCTTCAATCATTGAACTGACTGGAGGCGGCGAGTAGCTGCACGTTGGTGTGAAAAGACCTTTAAATGATGGTCAGGAGGAGCTGTGGGGATGTCAAGCCTCATTTGAAGGCAAATAAATATAAAGACTAGCAGGTTTGATGCCTGTAACTGTTTTTCATGTTGCTTTGTTGTGTTCTGTGAAGTCTTTTGGTTTAAAAGCAGTTAGCAGTGCAGCTAGCTGGAAGCTACGAGCATTGCTTGGCCTCTAGTGTTGCTGCTTCAGCTTTCTCAACCACTGACCTGCTTCACTTCTTGTTAGTCTCTCAACTTTAATGACGTATAAAACTAAGTTACTGGCACACCACTACAGCCATGCCAATGTCTGTTGATTAGCCTGTCTGTCAGGTTGTTCCAAGGAAAGAGATCGGACTACCAACCAGTCTGCCAGTAAGACTTCCTTTCTGCCCCGTCCTCAGAGCGAGCATTTCTACAAACTGTGCCAACAGGCTGCACAGCAAAATCAGCAACTTCGCACAGTGCTGAGTTTTGGCAGGGCATAGAGCCCAGTGCACAATCACTGTATTTATAGGTGTAAATACAAATAAAAATCAAATAAAACTCAAATTAAATCTAGAGACAGCGGGACTGTTTTAAGTCGAACTGAATCTGAAACCTTGAAGCCATCAGGGACAATCAGCAAGGCTTTGTGCTCGCAGGATGAAGGAAGTAAGAAAGTTAGTGTTTATGTGGGTTATTCACCGTCAATAAAGGTCAGTGTGTATGTAAGCTTACCTCATACAGAAGACATCCCAGGGACCAGATATCTGACTTAAAATTGTATCCGTTCTCATGGATTCTCTCTGGTGACATGTAGTAAGGTGTCCCCACTGCGAGAGAGTAACAAGAATAAAATGAATCTCCTGTCAAAAAGGTAATAAAAACATTTGAGAATGAGTGTTCTATCTTATTGTAGCAAAAGAATACATAGAAGCTGTTACTGAATCAACTGAGTGAGCACGAAATATTAACACATTATAGAGAGCCTAAGTCACGCCCCCTCCGGAGGACCCCACGGGACCTTAGAAAAAATATGAACAGCAGTCAGTGGGGAAAGGAAAATTATTTTTTGATCCTGTTTGACTTGACTTTTTGTCAATGATATGAAAATTTTTCATGTGAAGAAAGTCTCTGTTTGTCGATGCTTGTGAAAATACGAAATTATAAAGACTACAACACCAGTCGCAAAACTGACACCATAACATTTTCCCTCCTCTGACTCACAGAACCCACTAACTCCCCCTTCGATTAGCTGCTCAACATGACCTGATTTATAACAATTTTCACCTCTTTTAATACTTTTCCCTTTGTCCTGGGAAAACGCTGTGGAATCTGCCAAGCTGATGGCCATGTCTGTACTGATGAGGTATACTGTGTGAGACGAGACATGTAGTTCACTGACAAAAAAAAAGTTTTCCTTTATTGTTTGACTACCAAACGGGATCAGAAAATAATTTGTCCCTCTCCATTGATTACTGTTCGTGTTTTTCCCAAATTAAGGTCCCGTGGTCCAGAAGTCAAGGTGCTCTATACATCTGAGTTTAAATCTCTTGTTCTGCATGAACTGCATACTGCCATTACAGCTAATGAGACATGGCTCTGCATTAATGTACAATATGTATGTATGTATATTCTGCATATACATGTGTGTGTGCACGTTACCTAAGGAGTGTGCTGCAGTGGTTTTAGAGCTGAAGAAGCGTCCTAATCCAAGATCACCGAGCTTTACCTCCCCTGTGGCTGTTATGAACACGTTGGCTGGCTTGATATCTGTTTCACACACACACACACACACACACACACACACACAGACAAACTCAGACCAGGGAATATCCACACCCTTTTCTGCTGTAATTATGTTCTTCTGCACTAATAATGAAACGTTTGGTAGAACTTATCAAAAAATGTTAAACTGTGGAGAAAAGACAAAGACATACATGATGGTAACAGTTTGTACAGTTAGTATTGTACTCTCCACGAAACATATTGCTTTCCCGTGTTTAAAATCAACATGAAGAATAATGAACCCATCATTATTTCCAAAATTCCAATTGTATAGAACAATTATGCAGCCTGTACATATCATTCATCAGTGATACATATACAGTGTAGTTCCTCAGTGTAGCTTCACTATAATTAACCAGAAAAGAGTCAAAGATCAGACAATTACACATAAATGACCAACAACAAATCCAAAGAGCCTAGGAGACAATGATGAGTGCAAAAAGTGTCTAAAACTACAGAACTGAAATAACTGCCACTTCAACAGTTAGAACAGCACAAAGAATTATAAACAACATCAACTTCACTGCAGCACAGAGCGTTTTTGTTTTTTAACTCCTCCCACCCTCAACTGGCACTTCAGCAGCACTAAGCTAGTGACTAATGAGTGCACTGTGGGAATAAAAGGAACTTTGTTGAACATTTAATAATCTAAATAACAACAAATGACAACATGTGGGAGATTTGCACGGTGCACACACTTTTACTTTTTTCTGGGTCTTTGTGGATATTCCAACTACGTCATTGGAGTGCTGCTTGTGAGTTTTTCTGTGTGAGACTGTCACAAAGTAAAGTTATCTAAATCTTTTTACTTAACAGAAGGCAGTGTGAAGCTACCACTCATTCTGTGCGTCTGACGTGCGTTCGACATGTGCTGTGTGGCTGCTCTAATCTGCTTTATGGGCACTGAAAAAATACGCTGACATGCCGCCGGCGCAGACACGACGCAGATGCAAGATGTGTGTCCTGGGTTCTACAGACAGACGAGGGGCACGGCTACTAACATGAATTTTCCACAACCTGATGAATGATCACATAAATGTTGTTGTATTGTGACATTAGCATTTTATGTCAGTTTTAGTACTTCTGTCCAGTGTTTTTTAATGTGTCGTGTTGTACCGAGGCTGCTGAGTCTCAGGTCCGCACCAAACAGTTAAAAGATTTCTACTACATGCTCCTATTCTTCACTACGTGCAGTAATCACGAAAAAAACAGTACTGGTAGGGTCGCCGCGGTTGTTTTCCATCTTGTTGGAACATTCCTTTTATTTACTATTGCATAGTTTTAAAAAATGAGAGGGTACTGGCTCGCCCAAAACTCCTCTCAAAACAAACATGGCGCGTGCTCGCGAGGGCAGAGACGGGGTGAACAGCTCTGACTGGTTGTATGTCTATCCAGTTGTGTCCTGAGTCCGTTTTGACTGCGTCCATTGGTACTGCCCTTTGGAAATGAAGGATGAATGGAGAGGTTTCAGACTAATTCTTATTTGAGAATTAGTTTGGCTGTGCCAGGCTAGGTCACTTTAACATTAACAATCAAGTTTACAGTTAACAAGTAGAGGAACCAGTCGCAGCAAAGGCAGCGTGCTCCCAGCTGAGCGCTAGCTGTCTTCAGTCTGATAAATTAATAATGCCGAGGCCAAAACAAACCTCATTCGGCTCACCATTTTCAAACAAGGTTGTCTTATATAAAGTTATCTAACCTTTAAATACAAATAATCTCCACTAAACAATGACATTACTTTGACTCTGTGCATTGAGCCTGCATACAAAACGGTGACGTACATCCAAACTTAAAGCCAATAATGATGAGGTGATATTGAGGTTAGTTTACTGACCAAATCAATGAACCAGCCGAC
>JAQFJA010000011.1:1296252-1306335 GCA_029874485.1 Naso brachycentron | reverse complement strand
CCAGCATATAGATTTGCTGTCTGGTTTCTTTTGCAGAGACTATAGAACTTCCGTACTACATTTCATCTATAGTCATTTCAAATAAGAAGCTCTTGCATGTCAGCTGAGTCATTCAGCCAAATGATGGTGAAATGAAGAGAAAAACTGCTGGATGTGTATTTGACCCAGATAAATAAAAAGTCTGTCTCATGACTTTTCTACATGCTGGTTTTACAGTATCCACACATGGAAAAAAAAAATCGTCTTTACAGCAGGAAGAATGTTGTCATGAGTAGAGCCATCACTGTTCCAGAAACACACAAAAATACTCTAACGGCCCTTGTCTTTACTCCAGTACTCAAGTATGACTGTTCTTTGCTCTATGTTGTTACATAGGGCTGGGTTAAAAAAAAGAGACAATTCATCAGCATTGCAAAATAAATTTTCCTAATTCAATATCAATTCAGGAAATCCAGAAATTGATCCTCCAAAAAATCTGTTCATGGCTCAAGTTTAAGGGCCTCATGACGTCCCGGGGCCGATAAAAACAGGATTGGTGAGGAGGTCAGTTAATTTTGGCATCAACATCTGATCTCGTTGAAATGAACGGTGATGAAAATGAAGCCGACTGCTCGTTTTGTGTAGCACAAAGTTCTCAGGCTGATGTTAACGGTGCTGTTAGCCTGTTAGCTAACAAGTCAGCAGCCGATGTTTGCATACAGTAAGCTAACGACAGAGACACAGGGTTGGGTTGTAATAGGTTACAGATTACTTGTAACCCAATTTAAAATGTAATAAGCAATGTAACTATTTCAATTACTTTACCAAAGTAATGGATTACTTTTGATTACTTTTGGAAATTTTTAATAAATGTTTTCAACAAACCAGGCAGTGTTAACTTTACGGTAATACTCAGGTCTTCACTGTCTTCCCTCCTTACTTTAAATGATGCATTGCTGTTAATCACTCTGTAATTAAAAAAGCTCCTGGGTTCTTTTTATGCACGAGTTTTATGACTTGAACCAGAGTTTGTGTCATTCATGCTGAATCATGGTCTTTAACTTCACAACTAACCTTTTGTTTTTCTCTTCTTGTGTTTGACCCTTGCAGAGAAACCTAACAGAGTACTTTGTAGCAGTAGATGTCAATAACATGCTTCATCTGTACGCTAGTATGCTTTATGAACGTCGAATCCTCATCTGCTGTAGCAAACTAAGCACTGTAAGTAGAGTCCACTTCTTGTTTCTTCTCTCCTCTGCAGCTCTGCACATTTTGGTGTTTGAATCTGTCAGTAATATGCAGGACTGGTAGAGTGTGTGTTTACAAAACCACAGAATTTATCTTGTGATCTTTCAGGAAATAATTTCTCTAAGATGCCGTTTTGAGGCTTTTTTCAGGGTGTTTGTGATTATTTTTTTTGAAAGGTTATATGAAGAGTGAGCAAAAGAATAAGAAAACATGGAATTAATGGAATAAACCAACAATGTGTACTTACACATCAACACCAGGGGCCCGTTTCACAAACAAGGTTCAAGTGTAAGCCTGAACTCTGAGTTGGTTTACGCTCAGTTTTGAAACTCTGAGTTTCTGGTTCCAGAAAAGCTGATTTGAGTCAGTTCTGTTCACTCTGAGTTATGCGCGTGCACCGTGACTATAAAAAGCCGATATAAATGGAGTATCGATACTACGATTCACCATGGCAACAGTGGACAAAAAAATTTCGCCTGCCTTTCTCCTGTGGAATTAGAAATTCTCACGCCCATATGAGCATATTTTTAGGAGGGAAAAAAAGTAATGCGGCTGCAGCGTGAAGGAAATTGGCATGGAAGAAAACTGCTGTATGAGTAAATGCGCAAGTTTGAATGTAGCCTGTTTATTTAGTAATTAATCACACTTATAGGCAAATATTACAGGTGAAAACTGGTGGAATGGTATTGAACCTAAAACGAATTTTCATGTGGGATATCCTGCGGGTGAAAAGTGAACTAGGAAGCAGTTCAGATGAAATATAAGAGCAGGCGTGACCGGCTCATGGTGGTACCGCACTTTAATCAGATTTATTAACAAGATAAAAATCAATAAGTGGCTGTTTCAATGTGCAGCTTTATCTCCAACATGATGTTTTTTTCACACACATGTCCTCTCACCTTTATCTCGTTTAGTTAATTAATTAGGCCTGATTAGATTAACATTTGAGCAGTGCTGGTGATGAGAGGACAGATGAGAATATGCAGATTTATAACAGACTGTAAAGAAAAACAGTCCAGCAACAGGTCCTCATCTGGAAATGATAAAACGTCTCAAAAACGTGTCAAACAGTCAGTAAAACTCGGCAAATGTGAGTGATATGCGAACTGAATGAATGAATGAATGAATGAATGAATGAATGAATGAGGAAATGAAACAGCGTTTGTGGTGCTGAAAGAGGAAGGAGACAGAGAGAAACTCAAGGTTTGTTAAAGAAAACCTGCCAACGACCAGGTTAGCTTCACTCAGACTCAGAGCTTAAGTCACCTCTCTTTGTGAAACAGGCCGGAGTTACTTCTCTTTCTCGGGTTTGACTTACTTCCCTTTGTGAAACGGAAAACCCCGAGTTTCCCTCATTTCAGGGTTAACAGACTCAGAGTTTTCACTACACCTGCTTTGTGAAACGGGCCCCTGAACACAGCTGCCAGCCTGCTGCTTGTTACCGGTAGGCACTGAGGCTTCTTCACTCAACTGTGGAGAAGGCCGAGACACTTAATGTTAAAACGTCAACTACTGTGTTTTGTTTTTCTGAAGCATTAAGTAAAGAGTGTTTTCTTTCCACGACACGTGCTGGGCTGCATTGTTACAGTTTCATCTAAAATCTAAACTGAATTTTATGTTTGTATATTAGGACAATTAGTTTTATTTATGGTATTTATTCCAGAATTGCCTGGACTGTAAACTGACACTGAAACAGTGATGTAACATGAAATATGATGTATTTGATTCTTGACAGTTAACAGCTTGTGTCCATGGGTCTGCAGCCATGTTGTATCCAATGCACTGGCAACACGTTTACATTCCTGTCCTGCCTCAACATCTTTTAGACTACTGCTGGTGAGTTTGCTGCTTATCCTCCTGACTTTATCCCTTTTGTGTTAACAAAGCGTATTTCCTGCACAACTAAACATGCGTGGGCAGCAGTGAACAAGACTGTACACACGGATCAATTCAAGTCCATTTTTCGTTGATATCTCTGCATCTTTGCAAATACCAATGAACCCATTTCCTTTCACAGATATTTGGATTGATGCTTTACGTTCACGTGTTAGTACATGTTTTGTATATAGTTTTTGATTTTATGTTCAGTGTTTCTTAACAAGGTCACAAAAGGCTGAAGGTTAAACATAAACAATACTTGGGACCGAAAAGCAGCCCTGTCTTTCTGTTTTCCTCTGGCTTTAAAGTGTCGTAAGTGCATTTTAACATATTTTAGTAAGACGTATACAGGTTGATTTGTTATAATTTAGCGTTAGTCAGAGATTGGCTTTTCAAGCAAAATAAGCTACTAGGCAGTAGTCGGTGGAAAGTTTTCGACCACCATTCCAACCCCAGTTTTGCAAGCTTTCAATACTCTTATCAACACGGGAGTGGAAAAATATGCTTGCTTTTTTTAAAATTAAAAACTAATTGTACAATTAAAATGCTTTCAAGGACACTTTGGGTCTTAAGCTGATGAAACGAGTTGAAACAGTGCAAATTAGCCATTGGATGTAACATTTGGTTATCACCCAAAGTGTCATGGAAAAGGTAAATGGAGATGCTAAACAACTTCGCAAATCGATTAGCTTACCGGAGAAGAAAAAGCAGTTAGGAAATGATGAAAAATAGAAAAGGAGCTGCCCTTATAAATGCCCGATTAAAAGCTGCATTCTTAATTCGGTTTGTAAATTCAGCTATTTATTTCTGATCTTAATTGAATTATTTATTGAGGAATTTATTTTTAAATAATATACTTATTTGCTGTTTTAACATTTCATTTGTAATTTTTTTTTTTAAATTTCTTCAATTCATTTATGGATGAATTAATGGATTCTAACCCTAATTCATGTTGCAGTGTAATTAATTGTGCAGTTGTTTTTTAATTAAAGAAATGTTTTTTTTTTTTTACAATTTCCATGACCTTTGTGGTCCTCCATAAAAAAGGCACCTGCATCACTGAAGTTATGTGGCATGTGCAGGCACCATTTGGCTCCGATTTGAATTCATATTGATGTTATTTCATCCTTCAGTTACTTTTAAGATTGGCACATAATGCAGCTGTTATCTTAGGCATAAATGTTGTAACTAAGACTCTGGCTTTTCTTTCAGTGCCCCAATGCCCTACCTCATCGGAGTACATTCCAGCCTGATGGAGGTAGGTGTCTTATAACTGGCACACATGATCCAGATCATTTCATTTTTAAAAAATAACTGTTTTGAAGTTGTATAGTATCCTCCTGTCTTACAAGTAGAGTGACTTTGAGCCCTTTCTGTGGCTTGCAGAAGGTTCGAGGGTTGGCTCTGGATGATGTAGTGGTCCTGAATGTGGACACAAACACACTAGAAACCCCCTATGATGACCTCCAAAGCCTGCCCAATGACGTGGTGAGGAACTGCCGTCCACCAGGCAAAACGTTTCAGAAAAATGTTCCAGTTTTCAATGTGGATTTAAAGATTCACATGTAAAACTGTGTTATAATCACTGTGACGTATTTCCCGCAGGTTTCATCGATAAAAAGTCGTTTGAAGAAGGTTTCCACAACAACCGGTGACGGAGTGGCTCGAGCCTTTCTCAAGAGTCAGGCGGCTCTGTTCGGCAGCTACAGAAACGCTCTGCAGTTTGAGTCGGTCAGTGTGTAATTTAATCTATCCACATTTATCCACCAAACATCACACAGTTTTTCCACTTATCCTGCATTATCCTCATTTTACAGTAAATTCTGTTCTTATTTTCAATGTCCATCGTTCCGCTTGTGTTTATTGTATCACAAAAATCATGGGACCCAACAATAGTGTACCTAAAGTCACATGGATATGCCCACATCCTAAAATTATTTCTTACATTATAACTTCCTTCTTAACCAACTCCGATATTATTGACTCGAATTTTGTGACAATTTTGGTCCATTAGTCGTCTGTCATTACCTTAATGCAGCGTAGCGCAGCTTCATTGGCATCTGACTTCTCTGGAGGACGGGTGATGCGGCCAGACTTTTGCAGACTCAGACATCTATCTGGTTTTGGCTCTAAAGATGTAGAGCACTGAAAAACTGTTCGAGCACGTAACAGTGATAAGTGGTTTACAGACGTTAAATGTTAAGAAAAATATTTTATGATCACATTTCTGAGGAGCTACCGCAAAACACGTCCTACATGCATGTTCACTGGACAATATGGACGTTATAAATAACACAGAGGAGCGGGACTACTGAGCGCTGAACATGTTGAATGTGTTTGTGTCGTGCAGCCATGATAGTTGTTTTTTCCTGTGTTCGCAGGGAGAACCAATAACATTTAATGAGGAAACCTTTGTGAACCATCGTGCAAGTGCCATGAGACAGTTTCTCCAGAATGCCATCCAGCTGCAGCTCTTCAAACAGGTGCGCACACACACACACACACACACACACAAACACAAACAGCTTTATTTCACCCGTCTCTTACACCGTTAACACATGTTGTGGTTCTGTGTGCAGTTCATTGACGGCCGTTTGGACCTTTTGAATTCAGGAGAAGGTTTCAGTGACATCTTTGAGGAGGAGATCAACATGGGCGAATATGCCGGTTAGTGAGCAGTAAAGTGTTTGTGTGTCACCTTTTAGTCAGATCCAGTGACTCTGAAGCACAAAGTGCGCCGACATGGTGTTCTTATCCATTTGAATCAAGTAACTGGTGGAGTCATGATAAGGAGTTGTTTCCATTTCCTGTTTTATCTCTGACCTTCTGGTTGCTTTTCCCGGCTATCATAGATAAAAACAATATAGAAGTCAAAAGCGTCAGTCCTGATTGGTTCACAGTCTGATAGAGATTTCTGAAAGTTTTGGCCCACCTCCACACTTATGAGAAAGTCTTATGACCTCAAACCACCTCGCCACCTCAGATACTAACTTAAAAAAACATCTTTTAACAAAATTATGTTTGGTAATGAATAACTTACTCGGTGCAGAAGTAGTTTTTTCTGACAGTGAATCATTTAAGAGCTTTGATGTTTAACACAGTACAGTTATATTATTACAAACAACCAAGAAATAAACAATCTATCTGTTTTAGTATTACTGTGTTTTAAATCCTAACAATCACTAAACACTATTTTTTGGAAGGAGAGATATTGTGTTAACAATTTCAAGGACATTTAAAGGAGAAGTTTGTTTTTTGCACATAAAGCCTCATTATAAGGATGTTTGTGATCACCATTATTTTAACAACTGTTGCAGTCCTGAGAGCTGTAGCTTGTTGTTGACGTCACCGCCAGCTGGAAACAACGGAGGAGCATGTGCACTCAGACAGTCTGTCAAAAAACACCAAAAAACGCTTGTTTTTTAAAACGAGCGTTTATTGTAACGAGCTCCAGCTCTCAGGACTTCGCCGGCTGTCATAATATGCTGCAGCACATTGTGTTTGATTGTAAATATCCTTATTATGAGGCTAAATGTGCAAATAAACAAACTTTTCCTTTAAAAAACACAAATGGAAACACATTCTGAAACCATAAGTAATTTAACTATAAGGTGACTGTGGAGCTGTGCAGAAAATCTGATCTAATTTGTGCTGCTTTGTTGATGTCCGTCAGGCTGTTGACAAAGCTAAAAAATTGTCCTGCAGCTCTGTCAGTCCTTCACACTGTTAGCTGTCGGATAGAACTGCTCAGATGTTTGATGAAATGCAGGTACGAGTCTACCTCTGTGACAAGTAGTTCAGAGGAAACTTAACAGAACCCCGTGGCTCGATGGTTATACAGTGCAGTGGTTCTAGATCAGATCCTAATCTCGATTTCGTAGAACTTCTTAGTGATGACCCTGGACTGGTGGATGTTGTTAACCTTCTGTTGTTGTTACACACCCCCCTGTAGGCAGTGACAAGACGTACCACCAGTGGCTGTTCACTGTGAAGGTGAGCTAATGTGTTTTGGTCTGATTAACAGGGAATGTTGATGTCAGTGCATATTGTATGTCTGTCAGTCTGTCCATCCATCACTTTCTTTGGGACCCTCCTGACCTCAAACACCACAGCCTGGGCAAATGTCTTCCTAGCTTTTGATCTATAATGAGATGTTTCGTCTACTGTCTACTCAAATTTATTGAAATGTGCTGCAGATATTAATCTACAGTGTATTCCTCTCCAGCATGAATCTACTGCCTCTGAGAAACCTTTGACCTTTCTTATAGCGCCACCATCAGGCCAAACCTTTCTGCTGTACATAGGAGATGTACTGTAATAAATTTAACCCAGGCTCTATTTCCGGAGGCCTCTATGAGTCTTATGAGTATGTGTAGTTTTTTTCTTTTGTAAGAGTTTAAACAGATTTTGTGTAAATGTTTTCTGACAGAAAGGGGGCGGGGCTATCTTCAACACTGTGAAGACCAAGGCAAACCCAGCAATGAAGACCGTTTACAAGTTTGTAAGCATGTTTCTGGTTTTTGTTGATTCACAATTTTAAAAATAGCCATTAAATTGAAATGAGAATAATGGCAATAATCTGGCTGTGTTTGTTTGACAGGCTAAAGATCATGCAAAAATGCGTATAAAGGAAGTGAAAAGCAGACTTAAGCAGAAGGTATGTGGCTCTACGAACAATTCTGGATGGTTTTTGGTTGTTTTGTAAACACTGCTGCACTCCTGTTTCAATCTGTGAGTTTAAATCTTGAGCTGCAAAAGAAAAACTGGTGACAATTCTTGGTTCTTCCTCAAAAAAAATTCCTTAAATACCATCCTGACTTTCCTTAACTACCTCCACTGAACCCCACCACCCCAGCCGCGGCGTGCCGCCTCCCTCCCCCTCCCCCCGCAGTGCCGTCACTCCTTTCTGCCATGTCAACCTCCACCTTCCTGTGCCCCCCCTCTGCAGGAGCAGGCAGAAAACGGCTTTTCCACAGCAGGGTCAGCAGTCATTGATGATGACAGCACTGCAGGTATTACCTCCACCAGTGCCGTCAGGAGAGAGGGGCAGCTGCGAACCTTGGATGGCCACCGGCCAATCACTGTGCACTTTGGGCAGGTGGGCAGAACTGAGGTGGGTTGTGGATGAAAAGAAAAAGGTTAGGTTAAGCTCACAAAGGTTGGGTGACAAACAATGATTCCACCCCACTCACCTGGTTTATTAATATTTAGTTTTAATAAAAGTTTGTAAGATTTAGCTCCATGAAACTTCTTCGATTTCCACAAAGGAAGTTGTCTCCGGAAACAGCCTCAGATCCAGGTTTCACGAAGTCGCGTTTCTCAGTGGTCACAAATACACAAATAACTTTGGGGCTGATAATGAGTAAGTGATGTGACTTGGACTACTTATTCAAAAAAGTTTTTGCTTGCACCTGTGAACTTCACACCAAAGTTGGAGTCATTTAATGTCCAACAGAAAACCGTTAGAAATAAACAAAATGTGCATGTATAGTGATTCTACATTTTTTTATTCAAGTAAGGAAAAGCGAGTTTATTTATCCAGCAGTATTCAAACACAAGACAATTTAAAGTTCTTTACGAAGGCGAAGAAACATTAAAAAAGAGACATTAAGAAAATATCAAGATTGCTTTTAAAAGATATTAAAAGCAAAAAGCAACAAATAAATGTAAATGTGAGTAAATGTAAAATTATGACATCAAAAGCAAGAAAAGAGCAAAAATAATAAAATGAAAATTTGTATCTAATGTACTGAAAGGTGTCAGTCAACAGTTTTCAGCCTTGGTTGGAACACCAAACAAAGTGATATGTTTCTGTAGGCGAACCGTCCAACTAAAGTGTACCCAGATACATTTTACAGTTTTGACCCATGATGTGATACGATTAGTAGCTACAACAATAACTGTCAAAAGAATCAGTGCAATGTTCGTTCTTTATGATGCAGGTTTGGAAATAACTATTCGAACATTTTAGCATACTTTATTTAATCCCTAAATTTTCTAATGTTTTAAACTTGAATGAAATAAAGTTATCGACTCGACTATCCGACTACACATCACTGTCTAGTAGACCAAACTTGTTGCTGGCATCAAATTCAGAATTTGTTTGTAATTTAAAAAAGGAGTCTATAAGTTTTACAGAATAAATATCCTGATTCTTTAATGTATTTTACAAAATACTGTTTAAAAAAACATTTGCAAATCATTGCATTTTGCTTTTATTTACATCTTACACGGCGTCTCAACAGTTTTTGGAATCTGGTTTGTGGTTTTCATTAAGAAAATTAATACAACTTTACAGTGTAGACAGTAGTGCAAACCAATGTACAGGACTGTTTTTATATGTGCAACTTTTGCATCAGTGGGTAAGTGGATCCTGATTTGTCGGCTCTTTTGATTTACTGGATTAGTTAAGAAATGATTAACTGACTTATTTCTGTTTTCCAGTTGAACAGTTTCACATTATCAGCTGCAAGTTTTTACACAGTTTTGTTTTTCTAATCCCGTAAAATTCTCTAAACAGTGTGACAGTTTTTGTATGTTGCTGTGACTCTCTGGCAAGAAAGTAGCTGTGCTGAATAATTTGTATTCCCTCCTTTTCACATTGTTTTTTCACTTTAACAGCCTCGGCCACCAATGCTGTTGAAGAGACCGAGCAGCAATGTGAGTCTGGAAAGCAGCGTTGACCAGTAAGCCTACCTTAATTACACACATATAATATTGTCCATGATGCAGTGAAGTCACTTTGATTTTGTAGAGAAAAGCAGGAAATGTAACATTACAAGTCTATATTGGCCTCCAGAAAATAATAGATCTTGCTAGTGAGAAATTAAAGGATAAGTTTGTTTTTTGCACATTAAGCCTTTTGATAATGATATTTACAATCATATATGATGTTTTACGGCATTATTATGACAACCTGTGCAGTCCTGAGTACTGGAGCTCGTTGCTGATGTCTGAGTGCACAGGCTCCTCTGTTGT
>JAQFJA010000011.1:1239475-1249630 GCA_029874485.1 Naso brachycentron | reverse complement strand
CCATAGATGGGCCGAAAGAGTTTTAAGTGGTTCTTAACACTGTGCATATTGATTTAAATGTGTAAATTTAAATCAATATGCACATGCTATAAATGTTTATATTTCATTAAATACAATTTATTTTTATAGCTAGATTCTCCCCTCTCATACCTACATTTTTGGGGTTATATTCTCTCCATTATAGGCCTTTAAATTTGGGTATTTCATATGGGCCCCATAGCAAAGGTGGATGTTAAGAGGTCACACAGGAGCACCAACCCAGACACACACAGCAGAGAGTCACACATAACACAATGACACCTGTCTATCATTCGTGGTAATCCACGGACGAGACACACAAGGTTGATCCAGACTGTTCAGACACATGTACCCGACGTGACACAGGAGAAACAGATCAGACAATGACAGCCAGGGGGACAGATGTCTCATTCACCTGACGCAGCTCCAGTTAATACAGTCACACTCGGATCATCCTGAGCGTCCGTGAACATCTCACTCTCCTCTCGTTTTCTGTCTGCCTCTCTATCATTCATAAAGGTAAAACTGATTTCAAAAAGTTTGCAACTCAGCCACCCCCTGTTGCTTCCTCTGCACACAAACACACAAACAGAGCATTCTGCCTGCCACACATATTCCCACTCTCAGTGATATCATCCCTTAATCTTTAATAATCTGTCTATTGTCTCTGACCTTCCTCTCAGACTGATTAGCAGCTAATCTATTTTTCATCCTCTGAAAATTGAATTCAAGGGAACATAAACTGTCTCTACACAGACTGAGTTCAGAGTTTGTCTACAGTTTGCTGTAGTGAAGGAGTCACTGGGTTCTGTCAGTACAAGCATCGACAGCATTCATGCACCAGACCTCATTCTGTGTTAACGCCGCAGGTGGTAACTTTGAGGTGAACATCAGTAACTTTTTATGTTCTATTTGGAAAACAGGCCATAATGTAGACAGCTGTTAAAGTGACGTGGTCTGAGAGTATTGCAAGATCTTTGTGTTTGTCTCATGCCTCTTTACTGAGGATTGATAAAAATCCTATCCCTCCCGTTTTATTTGCCCAATCAGGCAGTATGTTCACATACACAGTTAAATTACAGTTATGGCTCAATCAGGACATTTTTTGTTCCAGTGTGCAAGTGCCGAGGGGGAATCAATTTATTGTCAGACCCCTCTGAGGTAGGTGGTGAAATGCCCCGTTGAGCTGGTTGCTATTGGACTTTCTTTCAGTCAGCCAAACAAGCTACAAACAAGTTAGCAAGCGGCTAGTGGAATCCATGTTGAACGGTGAAAACATGGACAGCTTTACAGCGCCGCACACATCGTAGCTACACTTTCCTTTCGGTACTAATTCGATGCACGTTTCCCCTCTTGCTCACAGGATCTTGTTTTCTTCCTGGCTTTCTTCCACAAATTTCTGCTGTTCGAGTTCTGTGTCAAAGATGCTGCAGGGACTATTGATCGTGTGCAGAAGACTTAGGCCAGTCCGGGTCTGGTTGAAGCATGTACGCGATTTATTCGACCTCCAATCACATTATCAGGGTGTATTAGCTCGACTTTGAGAAATTCAAATTAGTATGATTTCAGTCAGGGTAACATGTTTACATATATTTTAAAAGTCCAGTTTTAGCTGGACTAACACATTAAATCGACTTTCTCTAACGTCATATAAACGTTTTGAGTGACACTTTCTGAACTCTCTGTCCTGATTGGCCATCTACGCTGCCCTTCTTAGCCACAGGTGACATAGGTACAGATGTATAACTATTGTCTTTATATGATCATTTTGTCCTGTGTACAATGTACAATCAATAATGTCAAAAAAGGCTGAATGTACAATAATTTTGCTTTTTTTAATTAATGTTACAGCACCTCCATGCTGTTACATTAATATGGTGCGCAGGGTGTAGTTTTGCCATTGTGTCGTTTTTGGGCCCTTTCTCTTTTTATTTATTTATTTTTTGTATGTACGATAATTTTTGGTAAAATACTATAATTTTAAAGTATCACCGTACAATATTGCTGTATTTTTCATCAGGCAACATTGGCTGGGCTTTTTATTATTTAGTTTTGTCAACTTCATTAAACTTGACTGCACAAGTTACATTAAGTGTAATGTTTTCCAAAACTGACGTTATTCCTGCATGCAGCAGAATTTCCTAAGTAAATGTGACTCTGAGTTTTAGAGGGGTAACAACTTTTTAATTTCAGTTTACTGAAAGATGTTATTACAACTTTCACAAAGTACAGCTAAGCACCTTCATTTTAATCAAATAATCTTTTTATGCAACTTTAGTCAGTTTAGTTTAATAAGTTTTTCCAAGGTAATCGGTTTCCTAATTTTTTTTATTTTTAAATTTTTTCGTAAATTCAACTAGTTGGAATTTACATTGCAGTCAAACATTATGAATGATAATATAGTGAATCACAGCTGTCATAATACGAAATATATGTACTAAGTAAGTAAATATACATTATAGAAGATGATGTAATTGCTGAAAATACTGCACATTAATATACTAAATTGTAATAGACTGGCTATTACTCATAGTAAAGATGAAACATCATGTAAGACTTTCAAAATAAAGTTAGCTTAACTGTCTTAATCACCTAAACTGATGCATAGTGAGGACTGAGGTTCTTTATGTGACTTTAAATGGAAAGAGTCAATGCTCTGATAAAATTAAGTTCATATCCAAGGATCCTATTACTTCTTGATATAAACATTACTTCAAAAACAAGACTTTCTGGATGTTGTATGACCTCATTCTGCAACAGACAGACAGATAGACATGAATGAGCCTCCCCACTCAACTCATCCCTGCTTGCTCTGTTTGAGTATGCATGACTGAGGAGCTCTGCCTCTGATTCTGAACCAGTCATGTGTCAAATCTAATTGAGAGGATTTGCCACAGCTACAACTTCCATTAACAATCAAACTAAACTTCAGCTACTTATGTTTGAGAATCCAGTGAAGATATTTGTCTACAAAATCATCCAACGGTGTCAGTAATCCAAACGCTCATGGTTTCACAGTCCTGTGAAAATACTAGACAGCCCACTCATCATTGTTGTAAGATACAAAGGACAACAACCCCCCCACCCCCACACTTTTCTCCATCTATTTAAGTCCCATTATATAGTGGGAGCACAATACTAGCCCATAAGTACCTCCCAAGACCCACTTGCGCCCCATTCATGAAGCAGCATCTCCGAGAGCACTGCTGAATTCCTGAAACCTGCTTCAGTTCAATGCATAATCAAGGAAAGTGAAAATTCCCAGGGTTCCTCTGGACCATCTAATTAATCATAATAATTAGAAAAATTATATTTTTCTACAGGTTGCTTAGCGCACAGTGAGTATATGTGTGGAGAAACAGCTCTAGTGGGTGTTCACGTCCTTGTAATGACGCCTTTTGTGCAACCTGATGCTTTCACAGAAAAAGGATTAAACACTAACTTTAAACAACAAGCACAGAGCCACACTGAATCTCACGGGATTTACATCCTGACGTTCTCTTTAGCACACTTTCACACAGGAAGGATTATCCAAAAGGAATACTTTAGGCTGTCCTTGGACACAGAATGAGGTCAGAACTGTTACTCACCCCATTTGAACATCATCATCGTCAGCAGCGCTGTCTTTAGATTCAGGTGAATTTTTCCCAACTCCATGGTTAAATGACTGACCTGGGTCTGTAAAAGACCACAAGGTAATGTGCAGAAAAAAGAAGAGAGAAGTCCTAAAGTACAGACATGGTGCTGTGTGGTAGAGACGCTCCTCACTTTGTTGCTGTTGCCCTGTGTTTAAAGGCTGGCATGCTACTCACTGGCCATGCTTGGCTACTAATGAGTGCAGCACTGGACTCAAACAGACAGCCCTCCCTACTCTGGACTCACAGAGTGTAATCAGCCATGAGAGCAGAGAGGCGACAGGAAAACATGAGCTGGATTAACACCTAATACTGATGCTCATGCTCTGATCTCCTATCGAAGTGAGTCTGTGGGGGAAGGCTTAAAAATGAGAAACTGCAACAGAAAAACAAAAACATGTATAATGGTAAACTGCTGAACCCAGGCTTTAAAAAGAATGTCATTGTAAGTATTGTTTGTCAGTTTTCACTTACTGAAGTTGGTTATATTTTGATTTGCTGGGATAAAAGTGTTACTGTAACTGTCACATGTATCCCTTTCAAAGACCCACTCAAAAGAAAAATTAGTTATGAAATCATTAGTTATAAATTATTAATTAATCAACATTAATATTTACATTTATTATTTTGTATATTGTTATTATTAATATTAGTAGCAGTAGTAGCAGTGGTAGTGAAAATAGTAAGTAATCTTTCAACTGTTTGCGCAGATTTGTTTTCATTGAAGTGACAGTAGACGTCTGTGAACCCCCAAAATATGAAATAATAAATATAGCAAAAGTAATAAAAACATTATTATTATTGTTGTTGTTGTTGTTGTTGTTGTTGTTGTGTTGGTGGTGGTGGTGGTGGTGAAATCATCTCTCATAAAATAGGGGTCATGCTTGTTTGGAGCCAAAACACATCTGTGTCACAGCTGTCAAACTTCCTTGACGTTCTTAAAGCCAGTTCTCTACAAATGACAAAAACAGGACAAATATGAACATGCCCTCCTTTAACTTGCATGTTGGCTGCGTCTTAGCAACCTTAAATCCAATTAATGTCCTTGTACGAACCAATCAGCCTCTGATGCTGCGTTGACTCATGCAGTCCAGTGAATCCAGGCCAGGGTTTAGTCGCTGGCTCATTTATGTCTTCAGCCGCTTTAGTAGCTCCTCTGTAGCATTGAGCTTAGCCGTTAGACATCCATCACTTAGCCTGTTGGAGACTTGTTACCTCCCTTTACTCCCTCCAACGCCCCACCCCCCCCACCCACTCCCCAAACATCAGCTGCGCCTGACACTTCAGGGATTTGCACCCATGAACTCTGAGTCACCTACAGTAACTGGCACATGATAAGGATATTGTGCATTGTACATATAGGTACTCTTCTGTGATTAATGGACAAGACAAAACAAACTGTAGTCATATGAGTTGCCTGAACACACCTGTTTACATTATATGATACAGGATTTTACAACTCTGAAAAGTTCTCATTAATTCTGTCCTCTGTTTCAGTGATCATGAGGTAGACGGAAGAATTCCAACGTTCACATTAGAAATGTGCAGAATGTTACGAAACATGTGCTTGTATTTGATTGGTCGCCTCAGTGAGTTGTATTGTGATTTCACACAGATTAAGAAATGATCCCTCTGCGTCTGTTGATGCAGCTCAGAAGTTGTCTGAAACCCCTCTGAAGGCCTGACAGTTGAGTCTTACGCCTCGTTCCACATACACGTGTGTACTCGGGTGCGTCAGCTGTAAGTACATTCATTCCTGTGGAAATTTCCATTATATCCGATGTGCCTCCAAAACTCATCCCCTGTGTAATAGGGGATGAGTTTCGAACACGTTCAAAAAATTTAACTTTAGAGGGTGGATTTTGCAGAGACCATATGACAGTCTGCTACAACAAGGTGCTATAGCTAACAGGCTATTTTTTCAAATTAAGTTGCTCATTTTTCAATTTTGCCATTTCTCTCGGTGAGTTCAGTACCCTGTGGTAAAACACTGTGACTGTGTGTAGATATGGTGCATTTGTATTGAATTGTAGCAACAGAAAGAGTGATCGTGTGATAGGATGCAGTTGACTGTGTCGTGTGATACAGTCAGATTGTCTTCATCAGTTTGATAGAAAATAGTCCGATTTATCAGTTTGGTATGAAATACAGGCTTAAAACAGCAAAGAAATGCATTTCCTTGCATTGGACACTGGGGGCATTATCCATATATAAACAGATCCACAGACACCAGTCACATACATTAAGTGGAAACCCGACATAAAGGCTGCAGTGTTCGTTTTAAGTCACTACATGAAAATAAATCAAAAACAAACTGACAACCAACTGATGATTTCTTAAAGAGTCTTAAAAGTACTATAGCTCACAAACATTGGCCCTTAGGACGGCACTGGGGAGGAAAAATAACCGTGTTCAAATCAAAAGGGTCCATCTTCCTTGGAAGCATGTACGGAGCGTACATGCTTCCAAGGAAGAATTCATGGAAAAGTGCCAATAAAACTATTATTTTGTGTGCAATGTCAACAATATGATAGCAGGAGTGGCAGTAGAGGATGGCTGCTGAAGGGTCTTAAGGGAAAGTTTTCATTGAGTAGGAATGTGAAAACTCAATTTACAGTAAATGGCAACCTGACCTTTAGATTATTAAACAAACTGCATTTATGCAGCCCAGAATTACAGTTCACACTTTAGTTTTGAGAGGCGCTGCTGATGGTGTGGGCTCGCTTAATTTTAGAAATGTATCTTCGTGACATGGATAAAATTGGGGAACTGTTTTTAACACTGATACTATCTGCTTCCTGTAAGCTAAGTTGGTATCTAAAGCTGTTCACTGACACAACAACAGACACTCTCGCCTCTGCAGGGCCTTATCACTGAAAAACTCTACTAATGATACAATACACATAATGTAACTCCAGCAAATAAACACAAACTGAAACGCAGTGGCAGCTGGGTTACACATTGCATTTCACCAGAAGTCCTTCGAGTATGTAAAGTAACAGGAATGCATGTTGTGCTTAAATACAGTATGACACATGCTGAAAGAGAGGGACTTGACTATTGTTGCAGATCTGTTGTTCTGTCCTTGGGAGGTTCCTTTTTAATCAGTAATAGATAAGGAATGAGTGGTAACCAACAAGAGGGAGTGAGCGACAAAAATGACAAGTGTTTTAAACACCACCTTAGTCATCCGTTGTGTCATCTGAAAGACAGCACTGCTGGCATCTTTGAGGTTATGAGCTCTTAAGCCCATCAGTCTACTTTTTGGTGCCAGCGTTACAAAGTTTTCTGTTCACCATGATGAGCTGACCAGAACGTGTCACCCTGTGCAGTCTGCAGAACAGCACAGACATGACTTACCACCATGTAAGCAGGGAACAAAATAATTACGCTAAACTGCATTTCCTGATAATTGTACTGACAGCAGCAACTTAAATCTAAATATAGTTAGTCATGTGTCATGGCTACGACCATAATGTTTCCTAGTAATTTTCTCTGGGCCTCCTGTGTTCTCCCCCTCCTTAGCTCTGTTCAAAATCATTTAGTCACTCATTCACTATTCCCGATAGTGTTTATTATATAGTGAACTATATAGGGAATGAGTGAATGAGATTTCGGACACTATGTAGAAATGGTCTAAACATCATTGTGTCAGTAGATGCACCGGATATTCGTGTGACGCAAGCAGATACATCCAGCACCATGTGAACAAACTGAGCACACAAAAGGACAGCACTGAAATGTGTGGGGGTTGTGTTGATGTTGCATGGTAGTTTTTTTTTTTATGATAATTAAATGATGAATAAACCAGTGAAATTCCAATAATGTGGAAGTTTCTTTCGTCAGCTGTGTCCTGATTGGTCCTGATCGCAAGCCATAATAGCCCACAATAGGCTAACTGTAATAGTTCACAAACTCACAAGCTAACGGCTAATTTAGCTATCAGTGGATAAAGCTGTTAGAATATAATTCCTCTGAATGTTTTGTTACTTTGGGTTTTTTTGGTTCTCAGGACAGACAGAGGCAAAAAGCAAACTCGTCTCAGGCATTTATTAAGAAGCCGACCAACTTCTGTTGGCTAACATGCTAACTTGTGTTAGCAAACCCTGACCTCTGACATCATTCAGTGCTGCAATGAACAGCACAAAAATTGCCGGGTACTTCTCTTAAGCAAGCTGAATGTAAAATCGTCAAAAGAAAACTGCGTAATGGAGGCTTCGCGTGCCGTCAGCCACCAAGAAACACTGTGTTTTATTGCCATGTTGACAGCCTACAGCTGATTTGCTGCTGACAGAGGTCCAATCTCATTGTGGATAATGAAAATGCATTAAAAACACCAGGTGTAAATGCAAACACAAGATCAGAGACCTGTCTGCAATCAGCTTATCAAGCCAGCTTAAACTCCCCTGGCTCTTCTTCCACTCACTGTCAGATTGTTCTTCCTACTCAGGGGTAGCTTTGCTCTGTGCGTCTCAGTATCTCACATACTAGAGTTATTTTTTGTGATTTAGGTCTTGTAACTCCTCAACAAGTTTCTTCTTTGTGCTTAGACCTCCAGTGATAGTGCATGCTCCACACCGTCAGCCTCCACATCCAGCTCAAGCTCTCTGCTCCACCAACCAGCCGGATAATTACCATTCAACCACTCCACAGCCTGCCTGCCCCTCATCGTCCAGCCTCCTCCCTTCATCCCTTTTTTTCATTAAAACCTGTCGCTAACTGCACCTTTTGCGTCTGTGTCTGCTTCTGGGTCCCAATCTAACACAAGCCATTTCAGTCTGTCCCCGAGTTCACTGCCAGCTTGTGCCATCTTGCTCACCTGACGCAGATTTTCAATCACAAAAGTTTTTATATACATGATGCTATAAAAGGATGACTGACGGAAGAGTCTTACTGTCCATGGCTTTGAGAAGTGACGTGTCACAAGTATCACTGATCTGTATCAGAACAACTTGACATGCTCACAACCTCAGACCAAATTTTTATATTAGTTAATGCTGGTTTTCGCATCCAGAGGCATTTTGGTCAATGCCGCTTGGAAATTGATCAGTTAATTCAGGAGAACCTGACTGATTTGACTTGACATGCTAGTTATTTTATGGTTGTTTATCAGAACTTCTACTGTGTTTTTCCAGTTTTAAACACGGAAGATAATGTCCAGTCATTCAACTTTGTGTGCTCATACAGGGGTTAATTGTTCACAGTGCATTTTTTCCCAGGATCCCCAGTCAGGTTAATCCGACCATTATTATAGGAAGGGTTAGTGACAAAGCAAACTATTAATCAGTTACAGCTGATTGGAATGCCTTTGCCCCAAGAAAATACCTACAGAGGCGGTGAAAAAGTGGAAATTTGTAAGATTGCTTAACCAGGTCGTAGTTCCATGACTTGGCAGAAACAAAGAGCAGTTCAAATAGTGCAAGCTCACCATTTCACTAGGATTTAAGTATTGGCGAACCTGACCGAAGCCTCATGATCATACAAGCCTCAGGATGTGAGTACGTAACTGCTAACATTTCTGGTGTAAAAGTGCAGAAAATTTCACTATACTGCAGCTCTCTGGTGTTCGGTTTTAGTCTGTCTAACCTGTAAGATTCAGGTTTCAACAGGGAAAATACTTTGCATGTGCCCTGCGTCAATGCTTGGAGCACTTTCAGTGGCACATGCAGGTTTCCATCCTTCATCAGAAAATAACCATGATGACATCATTAGGGTTATCTCAACTTGAGAAACTCTGCTATAGATGTTTTGGCTTAAAACTAAAGATGAGGGATTTTTAAAAATGTGGTTGTTTTACCAGGCAGGTAGGGTCGAATGAAAAACCTTCATCAAGTTGCATTATGGGAAGTGTAGAATTCTGTTTCTAAAATCTCACATACACAAAAAGAAGGGATATCTCTGATTTTAAAAAACGGTCTCTTTTTGGAGGTAACACTAAAACGCTGAAGTGCCCCTTTCAGATGATGCAGTACAATAGTCTGCAATACATACTGGTAAATTAACTTATTTTGATAATAAAGATCACTGTTGAACCAATAATCTGTGTTGGATAGGGATGCACAATATTATGTGGACATTATCGTTATCGGATATCAGCCAGCATGCCGATGAATAACCTCGAGTCGACACCATATTTCCCATGTTCCCTGTGGACAGACTTTATGTTTACTGACTTTGTCTCTTGTGAAACAGGCCAAATTTGTCCTGGTTGTGAATATTGATCTGATTGTCTCAGGGAGAGATGCACCATCCAGTTTTAAGTAGGACATATCTTTTTTTTTTTTCAAAAGCAATTGTCATAAATAAATATGACATGTTTTACATTAATGTAAGTTCAAGTATTTTTCTTCTTATGCACAAGTAATGAACACATGGCTACATAATTTTAAGCTTTGCATTTTATGCCTGCATTTCCCAGTGGGCCAGCATTGCAAGAGTATTCTTAATAATACTGTATGTAAATTCCACTACAGAGGAGACTTACTGATGAAAAAATATTTAT
>JAQFJA010000011.1:1192010-1211299 GCA_029874485.1 Naso brachycentron | reverse complement strand
TTTTGTTGCACCTGCCAGTCTGAAACATATTTTTCCAGTGGGCCATATTATAAGAGATGTTTCCCTCGAATCAAGTCTTTGACTTGTAGTTGACTCATTTTTATGCGAGTTAGTCATAAATCTGTAAATAACTTATTCATTGTTATTCGTGGTGAAGACTGTTATTTTATTGGTTTGTCATTGTAACCACATCCCAGAATAAGCACCTCAAAATCAATAGTGGACTTGTCTGTCTCTCAGCACTTCTAACTTTTCTACCTTGTATGTAGCATGAAATCCTAAGCTCATATATTTGTTATGTTTGGAAGCACTTGGACCCAGTAGCAAACACAGACGCAGGGGGGAGAATGAAAAAGGGATTTATTTGTGGAAGGAGGCAACGGGGAAGTGCTATGGTGACTGGAGTACGGGGGGGGCTGTAGATGCGGGCCCGTGGAGGTGCACTCTGTGACTGGCGCTGGCAGACAGGAGGTAAGGAGAGGAGGCATGTGGTGGTGGTGGAGGGGGGCACAGATGATGTGAGGAGACCAGGCTGGAAGCAGGTGGGAGCTTGAAGCTGGGCGTCAAAGTGGCTAGCATGCTGGAGAAAAATGGATTGCAGAAAAAACCTAAAGCACACGGAACAAAAGGTAAGTAAAACTGGAAACAATGCAAAAAATCACAAGATCACAATCTCTTAAGAGGAACTTCAACTGGAAGCAGCCAACTCTTCCACATAGCAGCGGTGACAATCTGGCAACGAGTGCTCTCAGAATCTCTGTTTATATGCTGCCTTGATTGTGATCGGCTCCAGCTGTGTGATGAGCAGCTCACATGCCACCTGAGGATCCAAGCCCAGCCTCTGCAAACAAGGAAAAACAGACATGCCCCACACCTTTCACCAGCTCACATGACAGAAAACCAAAACACCACACAAACAACCCTGCTACTGTCGGCTATATCTAAAGTTATAATCATTTTGTCCAGGACAGTGATGAGATAAACCTGGTGAGTGGCTCACTAAAGGTTAAAAAACATTATCCAAAGCATTTTCATCCTGCTGATAATGAGAAAAGTTGTGTAAGTAATTTTAATTTAAATAATTTTACCTGTCGTTCAGCTGTGTTGTGGAGCCAGCACATTTTGTAGACTCCATTGGTATGTTGAATTGCAAGTGGATGCTGACAGTGCGCCAGCGAGGCAAACTGCATGACAGTGCTGCAATGAAATGCTCAGACACACTGTATTGGAGGAAATCATGCACTTCTAATACACTACAGTATTTTCTCAAAGCGTTATTTAGGCTATAAGTTATTTAACTAAAGACTAGAATCACAGTTAGGTTATTTTTATGATAACTCGACGTCAATGACACTTTAGGGTTTGCAATTTTTCACCAAAGGCACAAGAGCTGTCATATACTTTGCATTCATCCATGTGAACAAGCAGCTAACCAAAAAACTAGTCCTGCTGATTGGCTGCTTGAACTGCCAATTCAGTTGAGGCATCGTTTTACCGTTACGTCAAGTTGGCGTCAACAAATGCGGACGCGCACAGTTGTTACCTCAAAATTAAAGCATTATGTTTTAAAACTAATGTATGAAATAATTGCCAGGTGTTTCTGGCTTCTCCTTTATCGTTATTTATCAGTTGAATTTTTGTATACATAGGAATTGAACTCTAGATGATAAAAATAATAAAACTTTGATGATAGAGTGTGTAACGTTTCCGGCATTTTTAAAGAGGGATTTATTTTGAAATGTCTAACCGGAAGTTTTTGAAAACCGTTAAAGCTAGCTTAATAACATCCTCACATTGGGGTATTTTTGAGGAAGTCCATTGATAATTTAACGAAACGGAAGGGAAAAGTTGATGAGCAGCGCTGTGTGGAGGACAGCTGCCTGTTACAGGTAACCGTATTAAACTAAATGAGACTTATTAGACTGTTAGCTCTATGTGACCGCTATAACATTAGCAAGCTAACATTTCCTGTGCAGACAGCTAACCAGCTCCTCTGCTAATAGTGGAGTTACATCATTTGTTCTTGTTTATTATATACAACCATTCGTTTTACTTCCGCGTTGTATTTAGAGTATTTTAAGATCACTGTCAGTAATTATTGGTATTTTTAGCAGGTTGTTGACATTTATTTAGCCTAACATGGGCTGCTGAAGATGTTGACAGAACAGTTTTTCAGTTGGATGTCAGTTGCGTCACTGCCTTATTTGCTCACACACGCGCGCGCATGTGTGATAATTTTAAACAGATACATTTAATTTATTTTGCCATTAATTTGAGTTTGAAAAAAAAAACACTTTCTCTACAGTCAGTGAGAGACAGAAGCGAGTTACAAAAAGAAGAGTTATGTAAACAGAATGTGTTCAAATTTTTAAAAAATGTAAATAATGCTGATAAAACAGATGCAGAATTACCCCTTTAGCATGCTATGCTAGCCTTTAACATGTTGATATGAAAGAACTAATATCTCAGATCAGCCACAGCTGTGAAGACCAACAGATTATTTGTGTGTAAACTTTACAAACCTGAGTTTACAACACTTCTTTTATTTACAAATTTGAACTATGAGCTTCTTTTAAGGCAGCAGTGACAGACTGAAGTCTTTGAAGGCTAATGAATTAAATCAAGTTGAGGGAGGAAAAGGGAATAGAGCGTCAAAGCCTCTCTGTCTTCCAGGCTTATTTGTCGTCAGTCCAATTTATTTAGATTTGCCTCAATTTCACGCATGTCTGTGATCAGAGCTTGTGATCTTTTGGGGTTATTTAAGTCCTTCCATTCAGAGAGTAAATAAGATAATTATGCTTGATAGAAGAGTGTGGCAAAAGAAAGCATTAGGGGAATTACATTAGAGGCCTGTGTGTGTAAGGTAAGCTATTTGCAGTCCTGCAGTCATGTCTGACCTGACTGGAGTTTCACTGTTTGTCCTTGTCATGAAAGTACACATTTCACTGTGTCACACCAAGCTGCTGTTTTTCTGGCACACCAATGAAGAAAGAAGCGTCCCAAGAGGACAAGAGTCTGCCAGTAAAGTTAACAACATAGTTGGCGTTGTTTTTACAAGCTTTTTACTTGGTCTCAGGTTATGAACCTTGAGCTAAATGTAATAAAATGCGACTGCACCATTTTGAATAAGGGTAAAAGCTACTAAATGAGGGATTTATTCAGAAAGGTCTGATCATGTTGCTTTGTGGAAGTTGCGTTTTCTCTTCTGAATTTTTTCAACTCTTCTAGCTGCTGTTTCAGTCCTCTGACCTTGTTTTATAGTGTATGTTGGTTTTGGTTTGATGCCTATGAGACAAAAATAGATGTTCAGTGAAACATATAGTGAGCAGGAAAAAAGTGACTTCATCTTAACAAAAGAAAAATCCAACTGAGCATCCATTAAAACCTGTTTCTCTACTACTAAGATCTGCTGCGTTACTAGATGACCCACAGAAAAAAATGGACGGCCTTCAGTGCAAACCTCCAGAAATCCTCCCATAACAGACATGCAAATAACCCACTTAGAGGACTGGTTGTAATTTTGATGTTGCCAGTTGGTACAGGATGGCGCGCCTGCCACAGGTTTCACTTCCTGCAAAGTAAAAGTAAAAGACAAGGGAACATTTTGAGCCTCAACAGAAAACCACAAGTGTGTGTTTCTGTCAAGCCAGGCAGTTTTTTTCATTTCTGTTGTTTTTAGTAGCTTTACCCTGAAGTCTGTCAGGTGGTTTGGTTTCAGGTGGACTTCAACCAACTTGCTGTCCTCTAATGACAGTTTTAAGGTGTGAAATCAAAACTGTGCTGTACGCAGCTTTGCGTGGTCCTTCATTGGAAAAAAATGAGAAAGCACAGATGTAATTTGTTCTGCTCGTTAGAAATGTTTTAGCCACACTTATGGCACAGTGGAAAGGATGGCAATGTCGGTTGATCCTAAAGTCCTCCACTTTGGTCCAGACTGAAATATTTCAACAAAAATTTGAGAAATGATTTAAATTTTGGGCAGGTGTTCATGGTAATCCCCTGACTTTTCCTGTGCTGACATTATGAGGTTGACATGTTTGACTCTGTGTAAAATGTCTTCTTAACTGTTAGGTGCCATAAAATTTAGCAAAGAAATTCTTGTTCTTAGAATAAATTTGGTGATCCTTAATTTTTTTAATTCAGCCTACCACTGCGTTTACGACTTAAAGCAACAGTATGTAACTTTGACAGTGACCTGTGGCTTCGAGAAACAAAACTTAAAGATGTACGTTCAAACATGGCATAAAACAACAATTTTAGTACAATCAGGTCATATTTTGTGGAGAAAATGTCCCCTGGTTTCTCTGTCCTCTGCCTCAACTCTGTGATTTATGGAGGTTCCTGAAAGCAACATGTAGGCTGCCTGCAGACTGAAGCTGCAGCAGCGGGTCGTTGTTGGTGACAGCTTCGCTAAACAAAAGGCTGCAGACAGACAGAGCAGTCATAGAACATCAGAGGGAAAACCAGAGGACATTTTCTCCATAAAACAAAAACTCCAACAACCTGGTTTTACTAAAATTGCTGTTTTGTGTGACATACTAACATTCATCGGTAAGTTTTGTTTTCAAAGCTGCGGGTCTCTGTCAAAGTTCCCTATTGTTGCTTTAAATTGCAGCCATTGCTGCAGTGTCCCGGCTGCACCCTGAGGCAGTCTACTTGAACAATTAGAAAACATTTGGTGAGTGCCCGTCATTTGCACACCAGTGGGTGCGGGGCTTAAAAATACCTGAATCCCTTTAAACAGGATATCACAGAGTTTTACAGTCCTAAAGTGAGAGGTGTTGTATCATACTGCAGTTTATACAAACCTAACGACAGACCGTTGGACACAGATGTGCTGAGTGGTTCATTTCTGACTGGACTCTGTGACTCCAAGAAGCTGTCGTCCAGCAGGTGTCGTGCTTTCTCTATGGGAAAAGTGGCACTCCTGCTCTCTGACATGCCGTACTGACACATCATGCTGTGGACACAGATCAGCCATTAAACAAGGAAAACATACAGACGGTGGTCCCAAATGCTTTTCACACTCATTGGGCCGTTTTCATGAAAGAACTATGATCATTTTTTCCAACCTGAGTCTTCTTTTCCTATTAGGTAATGGCTGAGATCTGAGAACATACAGATTTTATACAGACACAATGGAGTCATTACAGCAAGTTACAAAAGCACTCGACAGAATTTGGACCTTTGAAGTCAAGTTTAACCACAAGCGCAGAAGTGACCTTTAAAATGACCGACTGTTTATTAGCTCACATTAGAAATGAAAGCCACAACTACAGAAAATGTAGGTCACAGTGAATGAAAATTGTTCTTTTTTTGTTCATCAGGATCCACATCAGCACCGGCATCAGTGTGGACTTCCTGACATCCACCACACAAACAACCACACAGACTTTACACACACAACCACAGAACACAACGAACAAAACAGCTCCTTGCAGAGGAGACACAAAATTGTCGTCAATTCAACAAACACAGAATCGCAAAGCAAATCAGAAATTTAAAGCAACTTAAATTGTCTTTTTATAAAAATAAATTATTTCTGAAGAAAAATAATTGTTACAGTTACATTATGATTATATGTCATCCATCCTGTGCTTTCTCACTTTGGATTCTCAAGACAGTATGGATGTGCGATAAGACAATATATTGTCTGCTGGGGTAAAAAAACACAAACAAACAAAAAAAAACATCAGTCGTTCAGGGTTTGCCACAGCCGACATGATGACACACGCTCCCCGCTGTAGCTATCGTTGTATTATCGCTGTCAAAAACAAATTTACCTCTCCAAACAATTTCATACTGAATATTTTAAAACAGTACCAATATTAATTTTCCACACTAATGACAGCGGCTTTGCTTTCTCTTCTCTCTTCTCTCCAACAACGAGTCGATTCACGTACGCCGTGCCTGCAGCCCAGCCTCCCCTCACTGACAAACACTCTGCTCTCTTTTGCTCTCCAAGGTGTCTCATGATAAAGCTAGCTTGATTTCCAAATGCTACATACCTCTGCTTTAATAACTACTACTGAGTCTACATGTAAAATTTATAAATGACATTTTAATGCAGAAACAATATTGACTGTTAACAACTTAAAAGCATTGGGAGTTTACCACTGTTGTTGCAGTTTTGAATGGCTGCCACATCTGACTGGACACTTTTAAACTCAAGAGTTTGCAGGTTAGCGTTCAACATGAATTAAGGCAGATTCGGGATTTGATCCAAACAGGAAGTGAGGCCGGTTATACTCACTTGTTTCCCAGACTATGGCTCTTCCTGTGGTGAGAGGGAGGAGGGGTGGGGATATGAACCCCCACAGAGGCGTCAGGGCAGGTAGGCCGTCGGTTGTACCTCAGAGAAGCAGATACCTCGGACACACCTGAAACACACATAGAGATGATCACTGCTCCTATTTCAGCTCCTCTGTTACATTAAAAATATGCATTTTATTGTTCCAGGTTGATTTTTTTGACTTAAATCAGAACAGTATAATCCTACTGTCCAAACACCATAATAGTCAGGATGAGAGAACAAGCTGTTAAAAAAGTTTCAGCCATCACTGACGTCGTCCGTCATTATCACCATGCATTTGAAACAATGTGCTTAAAAAGCAGAGGCGCCTGAAGTGGAGTGGAGCGTTTTTTCTTTCTTTGACCTCTGGGCTGTCCGACTGTAATGGTTAATGTCAATGAATCTGTATGCAGTCTGAAAAGAACACCTGAAGACATCATTCAGGGCAGAAAACGTACTGCTTTGTGTAGTGGTTTGACAAATATCATCTAATCTATAACTTTTTTTTACAGTTGATCTTAGAATTAAAGAAGCTGGAAGTACATATAGACAGTAAAGCACAGTGCTCTTGAATGGAACTACTACACTGTTAGAAAACATCAGAACATCAATGAAGAATAACTGAGAAGGTTTAAAGCACACAGAGGTTTCAAATACACCAACACAGTGTTGCATTATCTACTTTTATAATATATTATTTAGTGCTCAGTGAAATAATAGCATAATAAATAATAATCAAAGGAATCAGTCTTATATCCGAAAGTTCTGATTACACTGACCTCCATCTTCGTCATAAAGGAAAACACAAATACAATGACTTGATTAAAGATATACAGATAAACAAGGACTAAACATATTAATACAGCCAGTGCTAACTTCTTGTTTGTGTTTGTCTTTATCCTATTGTTTCAGCGACTGTTCGTCCGGCAGCAAAACAGGAAGAACATGGTGAGTAGTAAAGCCTTCCTCCTGCTTGACTTCATTGGCTGCTTCCACCAGAAGTAACACTGACGAGCGGTGTGACTCCCCGCCCTGAGCTGAAAAGTTTGAATAATTTTTCCTTTCATGCGCGCCTCAAAACCGCCAGATAAACGCGTCGTGCACACCGTACCAGAGGAAAACAATGATTTTGCTGTTTTTTTGCCTTTCTAGTGAAACTTCTTGGTATGATCGGCCCTTAGGGCATGAATGGAAGGTAATGTCAGTCATTGCTGACGGAATGAATGAATCAAAAAACTTATTTTATCAAAAAAGTTTCAAAAAGGCAAGAAGGGATGATCAATTAAGATCAAGAAAAGCAAGAATACTTTAGGAACCATCAAGAATTAGCTCTGGTGCTGAGCACGGCGATGCAGACTCGGCGTTCCTCGGTTGCCATGGTGCCAGCCGGGTGATGACTGCCCTGCAGCAGGTTCAACAAAGCTGCTAATCTCAATAGTTCAGATGAATCCAAGCTCGAACAAAACTTATCTGAGGCCACAGAGGAGACACACAACAGCCCCTTTTACTCGGCCTGCTCAGTGCAGGTTTACTGCGCCTCTAATGCGCCTTGATGGTCTGTTTAAACAGCAGGGTCGTGGGGTGGGGGGTAAAGAGTCTGAGTTACACCGCCAATAACCCGTCGTTGGAGGAAGTAGCAGAGCTGAGTCGAAAGTGGAGCCGAGGTCGAGCGGTGCTTGTGTAAATGAGAGACCTGGTAGGGCGGGTCAGGGGCATTTAATTTGACAGAGGAGAGATAAACTGGAAGGACAAAACAGAATTATGGCAGAATTCACATTTATCACCGTTTTCATTGTTGTCAGAGTTTTTCTATCAACTGCACGCAGTGTCATCACTTCTTTAACTGTTTGTGGTCGGGGCCGGACGTGTGCAGGGGACAGAGGACGTCTCCTCTGAATCCACCACCGCGGCTGGTTGTGTAAATTGACAGTCTGACGCGGCTTAAAGACGCACTGCTCAGCTCTGTGTAAATAACATTAAATCAACAGAAGGCTACTGGTGAGCTGTCAACACGGTGCTGACGCGAGGTCTCTGTGTAAATGGCTAACGTGTTCGCCGGTCCTGTCGCATTCAGGTTTAGGCTGCAGAGTTGGGATTTATGGAGCCAAAAAGTCTTCAAAAGTCAAACATAAACTACATAAAAAGATGATTACAAAAGTGAAAGACTATTCATCAGGCTAACGGCGGGCCTTGTTTGTGGCTCTTAGGAATCTATTCAGTTTTTCTTCTTCAGAGCTGATTCTGGAGCTTCGTTCAGCTTTCAGTCAAAGTGAAGATCACTTCAGGCTTCAGAGATAAAGAAAGAGGTGATGAGGACAAGATCAAAAATCAGCTGAAAAACCAAACAGAACTGAGGCAAAGAACGGCCCGTGTTGTACAGTTTTATAGTCAGGGGTGTGCTTCGTAAGAATGATGATTCTTGCAACTCTTGTCACTGATTACTAATGAATTCCTCAGTGTGCAGAGAAAACTGGATTTTGCTTCATCGAGATTTATCTGATTTCTACAGAATGTTTAAATTATACGCTTCTGCAAATTGAAAACTCGCTCTTTCTGTCGTCAATGTACGAGACATAAGAACTACAGGAAGTCCCGAGACCTTAAACAATGAATGAATTACATGAAACAGATAAACAAGTGACATATCAAATAAACTTTTTCCCATCTGTAGCTCAGAATTACTCTATAAAACAGTGAAGCACACCTAAAAAATAACAAAAGATGACAGCACTCACATTATACGTAAATAATCTTACTAGTTAATATCAAATACATTCATATGATACTGGCGTTTTTTTAATGTCATTGTTTAAGGTTATTTCCAAAAGTGGTATCCCTGTAAATTAGAGGCAGTTATAATTTCATAATATCAAAATGTTTACAAGTTCTTAACACAAAATACATATTTTTACACATATGGAACATGTATATTCCAGACACTGAGGGTAAATAAAGGAGAGAAAGAGCGAGGAGCACACACACACTTGGAGCGGTTCAGTTTAAGACTGTCGACAGTTTTGTGATAGAAGAATGTAGATGGTGTTTTGGTTGGCCGGACAAAGCTCGACTCTTTCAGCTGTCCTTCGTCTTATCTGACATCCTAACTCCTGAAGGTCAAAGGGCAGCTGGTCAGCGTGCGTCTGTGCAGTCCAACAGAGGCACTCGCAACTTTTGGATTCAAGCGTCAAAATGTTAAGAAAAGAATTTAGTTTATTCTGTCCAAGACAAGTTTTTATTTAAGTTTCTATTTCTGACTGCTGACAATGAGCAGAAAACGTCCCTATATTCTACAAATGTTGTTTATATTTGACCATGTGTTCTTTAGCAGATCTCAGACTGCATTTTAACACCCCATTCACTGCTATTCATGTTGAAAAATGAATATGGAAAAACTACAGGACATGTCAAAGTTGCTGGGTAAAGGTAATTCACCCTTTTAAAGAGAATGTCGGCGTTTATTTGGTCAAAATCACCGAATGAGAGAAAGATGGGAGCTGTGGAGACAAAAGTTATTATGCCTGGAAAAATAATTCCGTACCAGTGCTGCCTTCCACCCTATATATGGGCGGCAAGGTGATTCAGTGGTCAGCACTGTGGCCTCATAGCAAGAAGGTCCTGGGTTTGATTCCCAGCTGGGGCAGGGCCTTTCTATGTGGACTTTGCATGTTCTTTCCATGTTCACTGATTTTTTTTTCCAGGTGCTCGGGTCTCCCTCACCATCAAAACATGTATGTGGGCCTACTTCCAGTCAGTACTGGCTCAGAAACTGGAGTTGGTTCCCGGGCGCTGCACTGTGGCTGCCCACTGCTCCTCAGGGACGGCTTAAATGCAGAGAACACATTTTACTGAACACTGTATATGTGACCAATAAAGTACCTTCACCTTTATTAGTGGAAAGAAGGATTTTGACACAGACGTTCTTTTTAATTGACGCTGTCACACATTTCCAGGTACATTCTGTAATGTTTATTGAATATGGACAAAATCCAAACACAATATGTGATAGATAAAGCCATTTTGGGAAAAATGTACAGGGTTTATGTGACCTCTGTGGCTGATGTTGTCAGTGTTAAAGAGACTTTGTCATGGGCAAAACATATTACAGGTCATTAAGAAAACTACGTGGATCAGCACTCTCTTTAATAGGCTTTCCAGCAAATCCACTAGATGGCGCAAGTCGGGCATGAAATCAGCCTCTACATAATGAGTAAATACATAATTATTTACATCTGGAACCAATGTCCTCAACTGCTGTTTAGCGACTCTATCTGCATGTTCTTTGTACAGCGATTGTGTGAATGTGTAACAGGTCTGTCTTTGTACTGTTATGATAAACGAAGCCAAAGCTCGGCTGCCTGGCATCTCTGAGTCAGACTGGTGAATGGATGCAGCGCTATCACGTGCATTACGTGCCAGAGGAACCTCTGAGTCTCCTTCGTTTCCTCTCACTGGAAACCAACTTGGGACTTTCTGTCAGCTAGATCTGACCAGTATGGACCCAGTGGGGCAGTCTGTTTTCAGAATGCTTAGCTTGGAATACTCGGGACTTGCGCAAAGTTATTTTGTGGTAGTGAGTACAACAAGCCTTAAGAGTCTCATAAAAAGTAGAAGCTCTGCAGTAGGTAAAGCTCAAACACGGCAGAGGACAGAGACAGCTGTGTTTGATTGCGTCTGTTGGGAATTTTGGTAGGAAATAAACACAAGCATAATCCCACAGATGATGTATTATGGAATTTGTTAAAATTAGTCTTTCCTAGAAACAAAAACAGAATGTTTACTTATCTGTAATTGTGTAATCATGAAAAACGAGGTACTGAATCAAGGTTTGAAGGAATCCATGTCATGAGGCAGGATAATGTGATCTCTCTGGGACAGAGGCTGCCTTAAAGTGTTTTTTTTAATGTTATTAGCTCGTAAAGATTTACACTTGTTTGGATACCTGCAGAACTGCACACTCAGCGAAAAAGCGTGCATGAATATTCACTTTAACAACACACAACTATTCTGCTTTTTCATACCATGATAAACTCAACAAATCCATTTGGCTAACAATCTAAGGTTTAATCTCTGTAATGTCAGGGTTTCAGCACCTCATTCATGATACATATTGTTTGCAAAACTGAACGCAAACAGGAGCTGTAAACACAACTAACAAGACTTCTAGAAAAAAATGTCACATGGCCGTCATCTTGATGCCCTTTTTGGTCATCCCACCAACTTTGAAATATTCTGTCACCATCACCCATAAACAATACGTAAAAATAAAAACTAAGATAAAAAATAAAAATATAAAGAGTATGTCGCCAAGACGTCGGCAGTAGAAGGCAATGTAGAGATCATACATCACCTCAGGGATTCATACCCATGACCTTCAGTTCACCAGTTTAACGTATTTACCACTAATCCACTGATCTGTTGTTTAATGAAGTAGAAACTGACTTTTAAAAGGGGTGTTTGAATTGAGGGAAGATTGTATAAACGTGCTGCTAACACAATCACCGTCTGACAAGAAAAGCCAAATCTTCTCCAGGTTAATGTTAATTAAGGGAGGATTAAAAAAACATAACAATTAGTTTTTTTAGTTCAGTAATGGGTCAGTCCAAAGCCGACCTAACGTTGGTTGTTTTTAAATTTAAAAACGGGTGTCGTCTTTGTACGTGGAGCGGATGCCGTGTGGCCGTCTGATCACAACCAATTACCATTACCAATTAAATGTCATATACTTACTGAACAAAAAAACATGCATTTATTTTTTTCTTAGCAATAATATGAAAATTTTTTCTTGGTTTGTATGAGTGGGTTTGCCTGGACCATTATTACACGTGGAAAAAACGATCTTAGGGTGGCACAATTCTTGCTATAATGTGAATCACGATTTTTCTTGCTGAGAATTAAGATCACGATTCTCTCACATGATTCTCATTTTTTTCAACAAATGACATTTATTGCACAGAAGTTAAAAAAAAGTGCCGTCTCACAGGGTTTTCAACAGGCATAACCTTTTAATAAAGTGCTGGACTTAGGGCGCATTCACACTGTGCCTGAGCACGTTTGACCCCCGAAGTCCATTTTGTATGAACCTCCCGTTTCGTGCTCAAGCACGGCACGCTTTGCCGGCCCTTACACGGTTGGACATTGCCGTGGCTGTTTGTGAAGGTTTCACTTTAAATTCAGGCAGACAACAGCACACACAGTCTGAATAAAAAGCAGTGGAAAAATCCACGACTGTCTTTTAGATCGCGGATAACAGAACAATTTTAAAATTTTATTACAAGATGGAAAAAAATGACAGTAAAATACGGGTCGCACTCCATAGATCAGGAAGCTCAAGCGTGCTCAGGCGCAGTTCAACTGAAGCAATGTGAGTGCAGGCCACCGGGGGAGAGGGGAGGGGAGGGGAGGGGAGACAGTAGTGCTTCATCACTGTTGGGGACAACAGGGCCAAGTATGAGTGCACCCTTAAAATACAAAGTCTCTTGTTTTTGGCTGGAATTTTTTTGAGTGGTTCCCTTGTCCTTCATTTCTAACTCATACTGGATTTTGTAGTGATATTGGAGGTGATTAAAGAGATTCATAGCGTTACCTTACGGTGCAGCAATGATGCCAAAGCATTACATGCAGCCACTGACAGCATAATGCAGATTATTACTTCTTATTCATCTGCGTTACGTGTAAAATTCAAAAAAAGAAATGGTGACTGACTGCGGAGAGCCGTAAACAAGGACACGAAATGAAAGCGGTGACTGAGTTGCATGGCTGAATCATTGGCTAATCTCGGGCCTGATTGCTGAATTAATTGCATGTTTTGTTTTACACTGTTTGATGTGAAGGGCAGAGCATCTGTGACTGTTGTAAAGTAAATAAGTGAACATGTGAATGCAGCGTGATGTGAATGCACAGGAAAATACGAGCAAGTGAATCGCCGTCATTTAGAAATTAGATTGCGTGCGTTTGAATGCAGATCATGATTTCTTTTATGTGCAGCCTTACATCATCTACATCATCTACGTACCTCAGTATGTAGCGTACAGACTGCACCATTTTTGAACTCTGTCCAGACATCACAGTCCAGACAATGTTTGCTGGGTATTGTGGGTGATTAATGTTAGCTTTTATCTCTTCTCAAAGCACACGTGTGCTCTTGCTGCTGTGAAGACCTAATAAAACAGCTTGTATGAATTAGCCAGACCGTGGTTTTAAAATTCAGTCATGAGATGCTCACTTCCAAGCTTTCCAAATTAGACGATTAATGCCCTGTAATCATTCAAATTAGCCAATATTTTCAGGATGATAACACCACTGTTTGGTCACATGCAGCACCACAATCAGAAAGTCTTCTCCCTGCTTACACAGCAGTGCATGAACAGACCGAATACATCATGTCACGTGCGATTTCTCTTGTTTTTGTCCTTGCACATGTTCTGCTCAGTCCACCGTGCCATCTTGCACTCACTTGTTGTGAATGGAGAGAGTGAGAGAACCAAGCTTTTCTGTTTGGCACTGTGCAAAGTACTTGACACTTGTTTACATAGAATGAGCCAACAAGTCAGTGGACAGCCAGAACAGCCTCTTTCTGCCTTGTTGCATAACTCCAAATGATCATCTGACCCGCATGAGGAGAACACCATCAACAGGACACTCCCGATCACCGACAGTCAACACAACACGAGTCAGATAAACTACATGCACAAGTTCATCCAGATCGTTCAGAAAAACAGGCTCCCATTTGAAAAGTAGACACTAACTAGTGAATAAAAGGCAAATGGGATTGAACTAAAAATTTCCATTTTTCATTCATTCATTCAGTTATGTTCCCTTCTGCAGAAGGCATCATATTGATATTAGTTTCAGTCCACTGGGTAAACACAAAAGTAGAAATGTAGCTTTTGCTTAAAGGAGAAGTTCGTTTTTATGCACATGTGGCCTTACAATAAGGATATTTACGATCATATATGATGTTCTACATGAGAGGTAGAGCTTGTTGCTGAAATCACAGCGAGCTAAAAACGTCTGAAAAGAACGCAGGTGAGGGGGCATTTCAAGTGCTTAGACAATCCATCGAAAAAAGGTCGTTTTAAAAGACGAGAAACTCACCTAATGTTTAGTGGTGTCCTTTAATGTACTGACATTAAAACAGGAAGTTGACCAACAGCTTTTAAAGCCGGAAACGGCTCTTTCAGCCGCTTTAGAAAACAAACAACCGTTTCCGGCTAATTAGCCGCTGTTTAACTTTGTGTTTAAGTGTCAGAAACCACTAAACATTCAGTGATTGTCCTGTTTTTTAAGTCAAGTCAAATTTTACTTATATAGCACATTTAAAAAGAGCATGAGTTGACCAAAGTGCTTTACAGAAACAACAGTCAACAAAACGTACAGTAACAGACCATTTTGACAGAACAACAGAACATAGAAACATCAAAAACAATAGAAAATCTTTAGAGACCCTCAGATGAGCAAAAAAAAAAAAAATCACCTGAGTAGGAAAATTCATTCAAACCCCCCAAGCCAAATAAAAACATGTGTCTTAAGCTGTGATTTGAATGCTCTAACAGAGGTAACAGATTTGATGCGGTGGGGAAGTTTGTTTCACGACACAGGGCCCACAACAGAAACAGCACGTTCACCCTTAAGCTGCTGCCAAGCCTGAGGGATGACCAGAAGGGACAGGTCAGAGGACATGAGTGCTCTTGATGGGGTGCAGGGAGTAAAAAGGTCAGATAGATAAAAGGGGGCCAAACCTCCTAAAACGACCGTTTCTCAATGAATTGTCGAAGCACTTGAAATGCGCCTGTTCTTTGCAGCTAGCGGTGATGTAAGCAATGACCTCCAGCTCTCCTGACTGCACAGCTTGTCATAATAATTCTGCAGAACACTGTATATGATCATAAATATCCTTATTATAAGGCTTCATCTGCAACTTCTCCTTTAAGTAGAGATTTTCAATGTTTGCTGCAATGAAATCGTGGAAGTTTGGGTAAATTACAATTTTACTAATCTCTCCTCCTTTTGAATTAACTATTAAAAATGCAATTACAGTCATCCTAATGAGTTCAGGGTAGATGTTCTTGTCCTGAATTCCAGTATAATGACAACAGATGTTGAACATCCAAAACCAGCTGTTCATTGTCAGTGCAGTCAGAGACAGTCTTTGTACTGTATCATGCACCGCTACGTGCCTCCCACCAAGGCAATTTCTTCTACCTCTACAAATTACAACACCTTTTTTTTTAATAACACATGAAACATTCTGAAAACCTAAAACAAATTCATAACTATGGGAAATGTTTATTACCAGACAAGCTGGTGTGACATAATGAGAAAAATATGTCTTTATAAAAAAAAAAAAATTACGTCATTGTATCAAAACAAAAAAAAAAATCTTGTACCGATAACAAAAACTGAGCAGATGTTTAGTCATGATGACAGAAAGCAAACACTGACCCTGAGGCGTGACGCTGTTTCTGGGCTCAGACACATGCTTCCTCCCCAAATGATTCACTTATGTCCTGTGTATTTTAGTAACTGCAGCACGTTGCATTTCTGGCACAAAAAGAGACTTCTGTCATTAACATACAGCGAAATCGTGAAATCGAAACCTTTACTTCCTTTACTGCACAATCCCCTCAGGTCAGTGCAGTGACGAGCGCTTCAGTATCACTCTTTACAGGTTAATACAAAAATTAGTGGTGGAGAGAAACAGAAAGAGAGAGAAAAGCAGTAACTATGGTAACCACTACAAACAAATCCAACTGTGTGGCTGGCCAGCCTGCGAGACATGAGTCTATGGAAAAGGATAAATGTGTTCAGTCCCTGAGGAAGCTGCTGTGAAATGGCTGACATGCTGCTGCTGTTAGGCTGCTATTAACTGCATCATTAACTGGCTCATGGGACGATTTAATCAGCTGTTATCTCTACATGACCGAAAGTTCAGATAAAAGATTAACTGGCCTAAGTTCATTTATCAATAATTTGTCTAAAAAATAAAGTTTTGGCCAGTCAGGTTCGCTGATTATTTATTGCGTTGTATTACAAATCCACAGGATGTCAGGCTCCTTATTCAAAAAGACAAAGGAGATTTTTTTATTCATTCCTTTGTGTGTTTCTTCAGTCTTTAAAGCTGCCAAATCCTTAAAACCCAAAATCAACTAAATAAACACAGAACTGTTACAAAATCACACTCACAAGTCACCAACAACTTTTTAACAGCAACCAGGTGCTTTAGGTGAATGTGCAGTTTGTAGCAAACACATTTAATGACTATATAAAATTTAGGAGGTTTACATCAAAACAAAAGATTCCACCTGGACCAAATTAGAGTAAAACTCCATCCATCCGTCCGTCTGTCCGTCCGTCCATCCAACCCTCCGTCTGTCTGTCCGTCCGTCCGTCCATTCATCTGTCCGTCCGTTGCTGGGTTGCGGATACGAGAGTTTCAGCGGGGGGCTCCAGACTTCCCTTTCCCCGGTCACATCGACCAGCTCTGACTGGGAGTTCTTGTGCATTCTTACCAGATGCTTGAACCACCTCAACTGGCTCCTTTTAATGCAAAGGTGCAGCAGCTCTACTCAAAGTCGACCATGAATGACTGAAACTCTAACTTTATCCCTAAGGGAGACGCAAGCCATCCTCCTGAGGACACAAATTTCAGCCACTTGTATCTGAGATCTCGTTTTTTCGGTCATGACCCTTCATGACCACAGGTAATGCTGCAGTACTCGAGACTGGTCTTGGTCTTGAGAAGGTCTCCGTCTCGTCTTGAAATTTAATGTATTTTGTATTTTTTGTCTTGGGCATGGCGGACTCTGGATTTTTAATCAAGACCAGTCAAGACCACAACAGACTTATTTGTTAACATAATAACTGAGATTGGATGTAAAACTTTCTTCTTTCTTCAAGTTTGACTTTTTGACGTACAAGACAAAACGCTCGGCAGAGTGCAGGTTCTGCAAGGCAGTGCTTACTGAGACTGCTGGGAAAACATTACACTTCTATCGCAACCTTGAAATTGGATGATAGACACACACTGGTCTTGGTCAAGTCCTGGTCTCGGTTAGTTTGATCTTGACTACAACACGAACCATAGGTGAGGGTAGAAATGAAGACTGGCCTGTAGATTTAGAGCTTTGCCTTCCGGCTCAGCTCTCTTTCCTTCGCAACAGTGCGGTAAAACTGTTTAAATTGTGTTTGCTAAGTGATCTTATAATGATTTTAGTATTAATCTCATTTGCACTGATTTTTCAGTGGTCTTATTCAAACTTCAAACCAACGTGCTCATTAACATCCTTAACGCTTTCACAGAAGGCTGCAGCTGCACAGTACCGTGTTTACTTTGACATGCATCTGGATTCTTCCTTCTTTATTATCCTGACCTATATATTCAGCTCTTGGCTGGTTCAACCTGCATTACATCACCTCAGCCCAGTCCAACCGAACCCCTCCAAACCCTGGCACAACACAAGAAAGAAAAATAAAGTAAGTGGACGGGTCCTCTGCAACACGACCTCATGGACCTTTTCACTCGCACTGCATTGGACTGTCTGCACATATGCAGGAGGAAAGTCGTTTGTCTCTGCAGCAGTCAGGGTGTGTTCACAGCCTCCTCGCGTCCATGGTGATTTCACAGGACACAGAGAGGTGAGTGGGGATGGAAGATAATCAGGGAAAGATGGAAAAGACACAAAGACACTGACACAGGAGACCAGTCTGGTTTTTGTGTAGTCCACTCAGGACAGCCAGCTAGCTCTCTGCTGTTTTCTTTTCCAGTCCAATCAAAATATAACAAATTGACTGACAAAAACCCACAAACCTGATGTAACAAACTCAACCTGCAGAAGCTGCATGTGACATTTATCATTCTGCCGTGGTCCAAACATCACAAATCATCATAAAGGGAGAGTGAGGTGAATGGATAATTAGCCTCCCTTTCACATTGTAAATCATAGTTATTTAACCTGTCTCCTAGAAACACTGTTGCACAAACTGTTCTTGGATTCTTTATCTTAATCACCTTCAACATGCCGTTTACTCTTGGTAATTTCACAACATCTATTGTCCCTCTGAACTGTGGGGTGCCTCAAGGCTCTGTTCCAGGGCAGGCTTCCATTTATTCAAGCTACATGCTAAGCAGTGTTGTAGACTAACTAGTTACATACAACAAAATTATGTAATCTGATTACAAAATAAATGTAATTGTTACAAGTTACAGTTACTGAGAAAGAATGTGTAATGAAATTACAGTTACCTATGAAAATGTTATTGATTGATAATTAAGGGGATTACATCTTTTTGTAAAAAGCTTAGGCCATATGTTGAGTACTATTCATTTTGCCGCTTTGCAACGTTGTTTGATGTAATATTTTGATAAAGTAATTGAAATAGTTACATTATTTACTACATTTTAAATAGGGTAACCAGTAATGATGCTTAGTTACACAAAATCATAACTTCCACCACATTGTTGATAATCCTCAACCTGTAAATCTGTAAAACATAGAGCCTGGTTTATCATGTTGGCTGTAGCTGTTACTCTGTTAAAATTAATTGCTGCTGACGGCTATTTTGTCATCAGGGGAGCTTTTGTTTACATCAAACTGTTTATATAACCTCAAGGAATGTTTATAGCGGTCTCCCCTGTTGCCCGCAGTCCATTCCAAATTGATGGAACTTCAATGAGGGAACATCTGATCCTGGTAGCTCTTACTTAAGGCCTGAACATACTTTCCACACTGCGTGTCCACAGCTGTCCGTGGACTCTTCAGCTCGTGCGGACTGAGAAAGTGGTTTCATTTGTACTAAAACAAAGGTACGCACGAGTCTGGCCGTACGTAACATGCAGTGTGCAGATTGAAGCAGAATAAACAGAAAATAACAGAAGTTTTAGTGGCTTCACTTCTTTTCTTTTATCTATTCTAACCAGACTGCCGTTACTAAATGTTGCAGCTACAACTAAATCCGTGTCATCCAGGCAGAGACAACAGGAGAAAAAAATTAAGGTTCT
>JAQFJA010000011.1:1021222-1033769 GCA_029874485.1 Naso brachycentron | reverse complement strand
CTAAAACAAAGAGACCCCCCCCACCCCCGGTCTAAAAATCTTCCCGTTTTTTTAAGTCCTACGGTTGGCAAATAGGGAGAAGCGTCATGTCACCGTCGCACGACGACAGTGTTCACGAGTTCCTGAAGCGACTGTCTATACCGGTTCTGGCTTTTCTGCGGCACGTTTTCCAAACAAAGTGTCACACGACGAAGGAGCAGCCAGACTTTGTGCGTTTCTCCATCGTGTGTGTATTCCTGATCTGTGTCACTGATATGTATAATATCATTCATAATTGTTCATTGAACCGGATGGTGAAGTAGGTTATTTACTCATTTTATTCATACAAATGAGGTGTGTGTGTTTTCTGAGCAATGACCACTAGACGGTGATCACACACTATATACACTGTTTTCCTGTCAAAATCATATGATGAAGTTTGAGAGGACAGATGAGAGAAAACAGAGGACCAACAGATGGGCTGTTGACACTTTAGATAGATGGATTATGGATAATGTTGGGAAATGTGTCTTTTTATTGGACATCACCCTTGTGTTTTATGCACGTATTGTCGAAAAAATGGACTTGAAGCGAAAACAAACGCTTCATGTTGCGGTTGCGTACATGAAACGCCACTGACGCGAGTATGACGGAGCCAGTGCGGACAGCTGCGAAGATTAAAATGAGAGTGTATTTGCTGCGTGACACGTGCGAGTCTAGACTGGAGATTAGGAGATGTGTGAGTTATTGTTTTTCAGTCGCTGGTATCAGATTACTACTCGGTATCGGCCGATACACAACTTTGGGTACAGGAATCAGTATCAGGAAGGAAAAAATGGTATTGAACATCTCTAATGTAAACACAGGTTTTTTAAAAACAGAAAGGAAGGATTGTTTTAAAGTTATGTGCTGCTCTCCTGTGAAGTCTCTTCGCCTCTGAATGTGTAGTTAATATCATCTTTTCAAAGCTCCTGTGTGAGATATCTGTTGACAGACATCAAATAATTACATTGTTGACAAGGAAGGATCTTCAAAAGCTTCCTGCATGAAGACCATAAACATGTCCAGGCTGGATGGTGAGAGAGCCGAGCTCCGGCTTTGGTCTGAACTGTGAAGTAATTTGAACCTGATAGGATCGTCACAGGGGACCGGGGCAGAAAGGCAGGCTGCATTTCCTTAAAGGACCAGAGGTTTACCTCCTCTGTTGGTGTTTTCAGCTGATATCACACAGAAAAAAATTCACAGTTTGACGTGTGATGGGGTGTGGTTGGTGTTAATGTGATACAGAGGGGTAAAGGGCAGAGCTGTCATTACATATCATGGCATGATGTGTTGTGCAACTGCTGAACTGTGGTGTAGCAGACAACGTGAGATAGGAGCTGTAAAAAAAACAACAGTTATTCTGATGACAAACAGACCAGGATGAGCCTGATTCAGTCGATTCATTCTGCTCATTTTGCTGCTTAATTTAAACTTTTTTTTGTGCCCTTGTGATATTTTTTAAAAATAATGTTTTTTTCAGAGCTATTGACTATCTGTTGCTACAACTAACAAGTTTTTGTATAAATAATTCATTTGTTGATTATTTTCTTGATTAACCAGTTTATCAGTGAACGGGTCAATCGCTCTGTCCATAAAATGCCAGGAGATTTTAAAAAGTTGAGTTCTGAGCAACTTGCATAGCTGGGAAAATAAAAAAACCTCCCATTGAAGTTAAATGATGTTTATTATAGAGTGTCACTGTAATATTCCCACATGTTCATGGCAGTCCCATAGCAATCCCATAAGGCATTGCATTTACAGACCTAAACTGGTCTGTAATGACTCAAAATGATAATAGTTCCCAAGCATCTGAAATCTCAGTTTACTGATCACCGTAGAGTAAACCGTGGAGTCTTTGTGACGGAGTAAATGCTCGAATAAAAAAGTGATTTTAGACAAAGCTATGAAGAATCCACAGATAATCACATTTGAGAGATGAAAACAGGAAGTTTGGGGATATTTTTAAAAATGTTTAAAATTGAAATGATAATAGGAATGAAAGAAAATTGCAGATTATTTCTCTAACAAATAACACAGTCATTTCAGCCAAACACATGTCCCATGTATTGCCAAAATAATACATAAAGGTGTGTGTGAGTATGTTTAGGTTAATTCCTAGTTTTCACCCAAAGCTGATTCAGCAGATTAGTCATGAAAGTCAGACCTACAGTAGACACAGGAGCTGTGTTATGTATGAGGTCTTGTAGGAACGTCTCCCCAGACGCGCATTAGAAACGCCCCGTTGTGTCTGTGCTGCAGCGTGCTCATAGATACTGAATCAGCAGAATCTGAGCTGTACAGTGCAGATACGGAGCTGCCACACGATCCAGTCGTGCGGCTCTTCTGTCCCGAGGTGCGTCCAGCCTGATGATAAATTCATGAACAGATGAACAGTTCATGTTACACTCAGTCTCACGATCTTTTGTCTTTATTCAAGCCCAAATGCAAAACATTACTTAGTTTTCAAGTTCATAAATGTGAGAATTTGCTGCTTTTCTTTTTCTTTCTCTCTTTTTTGATTAATCTTTGAGTTTTGAGTTGAAACTGCAATTTCATTTAATAAATGACAGGATGAATTAGAGCTGTAATGATCAATCAATGCAGTTGATTTCTAAAATATTATTGTTAACTATCTTGATAATTGAGGAATAATTCAAAAGGATTTTTCAAGCAATAAGACCAAGACTTTGATTGGTTCAGGCTATAAAAGGAAAGGTTTGGTTTGCCTTATAATAAAGATATTTCCCATCATGTACGATGTTCTGCAGCATTGTTTTGACGAACAGTGCCATCCTGAGTGCTGGAGCTCGATGCTGATGTCACTGCTTGCAGAAAAAAAGCAGTTAATCTGTTAAAAAACACCATAAACACTCATTTTAAAAGACGAGAAACTCACCGAATGTTTAGTGGTGTCCTCTCATGTGCCGACACCAAAACACAACATTAAGCGCCAGCTTATAACCTGGAAATGGGTCTTTCAGCTGCTTCAGGAAACAAACAAACAGCTGTTTCTGGGTCATATGCCGTTGTTTAACTTTATGTTTTAATGTCGGTACATAAGAGGACACCACTGCTAAACCAAATAATTTGGTGAGTTTCTCCTCTTTAAAACGAGTGTTTATTGTTTTTTTCAACCGATAAGCGCTTTCAGTAACCCTGCACCACTGTTATTTTCAGCTAGCCGTGACATCAGCAATGTGCTAAGAAACAATCTTCTAATTTCAACACACTGAAATATTTTAGCATCTTAAATGAATATTCATAAATCATAAGGTCTTCCTGCACAAATAAAGGATAAATAAATAGTGTTAACCTCATCTCCATGTCATTTTTTTTGTTTGGAATGCATACATAGGGCTGTGCGATATGAATATATTAGACCGTGAACGATTTAAATCTGGTCATGATCTACCGTTACCTAGAGATCGTTTACATTGTGCGTGAGTGCATATTCTATCTGCTGCAGTTCTGTGCTCGCTGAATGCATTTTTCTCTCAACCAAATCTCACTGTTTGCTGCTCCGTTCCGTTCCATGCACATAAACTAAACACAGCAAACATGGGGCGCCTTCTTCCCTCCCCTTTCAGGACGAAGTCCTGTAAAACAAATAAAAGCATCTTAAACGAGCTGGAGTTTAGTCCGCCTATGCTAACTTGATGTTAGCTCAGTCGAAGGAGGGGGGACGTGCCATGTCTTCTGTCATTGACTACATATATAATCCAAACTTCTGAAAAATTCAGGATATGATATTTTTGCCATATCATCCAGCCCTAGTTGCACATGTTACACAGAAATATGTGCTGAAGCTGTGCTACAGTTGATTCTGAACCTACATATGTCTCCTCTCCAGTGGACAAATTGCCTTTTCTTGTTGAAATTGTAGGGTGACCATGACCCAAATAGAAAATAGGCCTCGCTGTCTCCAGGGCTGTCAGGCTTGGTGTTGGGCCTGCAGATACAGCACAGCCTGCTAAGTCATTGTCTTTCTGCTGCTGACATGAACTACTTTCAGACATTTTAAGTCTGTTTTTATAAAAGATTGATGTTGCCTCCGTCTCTGTGACTTTTGATAGCAATGACTGACTAAACGTTCAACATGATGCCTCCTGTAAAAGCGTCTCATATTCTGCCTTTTCACTGCTGATTGCCCATTACTGATTGTGTGATCTTTGTTATGCCCTACACAGAATAGCCTGTACAGATTCGCAACATGTTGAACATTACTAAACCCAAACTGAAGGTAACAATAATGTTTGTCTCACTGTGTGCCTCTGTGTGTGTGTGTGTGTCCTGAAGAAGATTCGAGAGACGAGTGCAGGGCAGTGGTGATGCTGTTTTTGCTGAGTAAAGGGTAGCGGAGAGCTGGGGGGACGGCACAGAGCAGAGAGAGACGCATGGGCTGGGCTACGTCTTGGCTTGCTCTTCTGTACAGCGTAGTCACTGCAGGTGCAATGCGTCTGTCTGTACTGCGTAGTAGATGAGACTTTGCTTCCTCTACTGCTATCAGACTGTTGAGGAGTGTACAACAGATGTACAAGCTGCTGCAGACCATGACTTCACCACAAAAGTAGCCTTCTGATCAGCCAAGATACAAGAAAACCAGAGGATCCAGACTAGAAAAATCTGATGTGTGTATTGCTTCCTTTTTGGTTTTCTTACTTTTTATTATACTCTCAAACTGATAACACCGATCCGTCAGTATGAAAATGTAATGTTGGTTGAATTTGGAAGTCATGAGGATTTGGTAAGCGGCTGGTGATCTGAATTGTGCATGCATTTGTCTGTGTTTGTTAACTTCCTAGTAAGCGAGGAATATCCTGTCTTATCAGGATTTAAATCTGTGGAACCATGTGTGGAAAGAAATAGACATACTTTATTTTACCGCATGTCTTTTGTTGGTGTGATGATTTTTGCATCAAAATGGCGTGTGATCTCATCCTTTTTTTTTTTTTTTTTTTTTTAAATAAATCAAATGATTGGGCAGGAGCTTCTGTCAGCCTCTACAGCCTCTCTTCAGTAACATCTCAGTACATTAGAGTTGTGGGGATGTTTCGTTTTCAGGTGATGGGAAAGTTTTGAGATAATCTGACCAAATCTATATTAATGTTGTTGTGTGTCCTGTCTTGGCCACAGTTTCTTTAGCTTTGAAGGTAAATGTGTGGAAACTTTCAGCACTTGCATGACGAGCTCAGTGTGGCTGTGTTGGACAAACTGGGTGTGGATCAAGAGTGTCAGAGTGGCTGAAGACGTCAAATTTCTGTTTCAAGTTTAGGTTTTGCTTGTTCAACAAGTGTTTCATACGTTGAGCATACTGCTTCCTTTTTTGTTGCATGAATATTTAGCATTGTCATTGTTGATTCCAGTAGATTATATCCTGCAGTCAGGTTTATTTCCACCACTGTTGGCCCTGCTTTGTGTATGAGAAACACAGCCCTGCCCCGGTGCAAGAAGGCAGAAGCAGAGAGGCAAAACTCGCTTTTGTGGCCCCCCAGTTTCACTCATTATTTGTGTTCTTTTCCAGTGGACATCCAGATCCACATCCACTGTTTTCACTGACAGTTTAAACAGTGCTGTGCTGTAGGAAATAGGCCTTTACTTAGGAAATGTATCATGAGCCAACAACTGTAGTTTGTCAGATTTATTTCTGCTGTGTGATCGACTGTGAGATCTTCTATCAATATCAAGGAATAAATTTCCAAAGCTTATCAATTCTATTGATATAAATTTCATCCACATACCCTGCTGCGCTTTATCAACCAACCCTATTTGTCCATCAGGTATTTATTAATTGGTTGTGTCCCTCTGTGAATGTTTTTCCTGGTCGGTTGTCCTGTAAAGCAAAGGGCATGATAGCCAGCATCAGGTTTGGCAGTGAGTTTAATAAAAAAGATTGCATAAACCATTTAGAAATTACAGCAATTTTAGACGAATCCCCCCATTTTCAGAGGCTCCAAAGTAATTGCAAATATAACAGATATTTTTAGTATTTGGAAGAAAATCTTTTGCATTAGCGGTTAATGCAATATTTTTGTTAACCCTTTGAATTTGAGGGTTTTTTTTTAAATTTGAGTTTACAGTTAAACCCACGTTGATTGCTTCTAGTGTTGGGCAATATATTTGCACAGGTGTGTCAGCACGTGCAGTCTTAATTCATATTAAGCAAAAGTGTTATTATCTTTTTCTGTGATTGCTGTGTGATTTTACTGTGATTACTGGACTTGGTTTAGTTACCGCTGAGTGTTGAATCATGTACAGCATTTTCTCTCACCAGACAAGTGGATGCGAAATGTCGCGCATTGCATTTTCTCTTACAGTTTTTGAACTCGTGTATTGGTGAAATTTATTCTCAGCTCTTCAGCATGAGAAGTGGAGCTGCACTTCTCGTCCACAGACGTTCTGCTGGCATTTCTTTGCACTGGTCATTTCTGCTCCTTCTCCACTCCTTCAAATCACAGTTAGAAAACCAGACTTCACCTGTACGCGCCAATAACATGAACAGGCAAACTATTTCTTCAGAAAAGTTTTGAGGAGGCGGACCATGAATTTAGCAAAATGAAATGTCAAAAATAGATCCAAGTATCGGCTCCAACAAACCAACCCATCATCAACTATCAACTATTGATATATTGGTCCAGTCGCCCAATGCTAATTGGTAATCCATTTTGAGGAATAGGAAAAGACTGGGCGTTGTAGTGACATCATCTTCATCATTCTCCCCACTCCTCTGTTCTCCTGTGTAGAAATAGGCTTGCCAAGTCTCATGAGACGCTCCCATTTCCTGCACATTCCTGTAGCCTCCATCCACTCAGCACTGCATCAGTGTGACTCCTACCCATAACAGATTGTTCACCATAGTAACAGGAAATTGCTAAGTAAATCATTTTATCTGTTCTCTGTGGACCTCTGATGGTATCAGAAGTTATATGGATGGTCCATATACAATCTATTTATCAAAGTTAATGTGCTCTGTGAGACAGCGTCTGATGTCGGGGTGTAGCCTTGCTTCATGGTGACAAGAACGGCCAAGATCACTTTACACACACTGTACTCAGCCGAAGAGCTTTCTCTAATTATTTATTTATAAAGTTAATGTGTTTTGCTGATGCTAAGCTTAAACATAGGTGTGTGGGCAACCTCTTCATGTCCACAGCCCATAATGGCTTTTTTATCTAACTGACCTTTCACTGAGCTATTGTTTAAAACAGATGAGCTTCCCAAACATGAGCTCTGAGGGATTTTTGGGATTACTGTAGCGGTTTGGTATGTACAAAAAGTTGTTTTCACTAAAGGATACACAGACCCTGGTCGGGCTTTTTAATGATAAATCAGGTAATTCTTATATCATGTGGGCGATTACTTCTATGGTCTGAGTTTATCACCACCGCCTTGATTCATGCACCTACACACTTGCATGTTTAATGTTCGCGCAGAATAACTTTTCGCTCAGCACTTAAAGGCAGCGTGGGACCTACACAGTGTCTTTAAAAATATTTGTCTGCGGAAGGGCGCTTTGAGAAATGCCGTTTTGGAAATTTGTAGCAAGAAAATTGTGCCAAGTTCGCTCGGGGAATACTAATATCTCTTTTTCTTGAAGATAGAATATTTTTGCCTTAATGTTGCGAGCCTTTTCCAAACACAAAGGTTGTGAAAGTGACAGTATCTTTGCTTTTGTTGTTTCTCTTCCTGTAAAAGGGGTAATTGGACTTTGGAACCTGATGACTTTAAGAGTCACATGTAGCTAACATTTTTTCATAGGTCCACCCAGCGTTTAAACCTCTGTAAGATATTGAAGAAAGGGAGCAGAGGTCGTATGACGGCAATCATGTATTGAATAGACGCAGACAGCACTGCTGGCTGATATCGGTAAGTGTGAATGTTTACTGAACAGAGCAGAAAACCCCTCAGAGACAGCAGTGAAGTGACGAGGGACAGCTGTTATCTACTGATACAAGAGCGCGCTATCAGCGCTTGCAGACTGTATTCAGGGGCGTTATAGAGCAGTAAGGAACACCACTTTAATGAGGCTCTGGGCAGCACTGTGCCAAACTCACTGTTTAAAAAAACAGGCCTTCTAAATGCTACATTGCTTTTCATTAACTGGTGGTCATGGTCACTTAGGAGGCAGTTTGGTCTTGTGTGCTCAGAGCAATTTGGCATGCAGTTAACATACCAGTCATAATTACTGCTCATTGACTTATGAAAACATCATGGATATACTGGCCTTTCAGGAAAAAAAGGGTTTCCTTGAACTTCAACTTTCCCTGTGAAACAAATAAAAAATCAGTTACTAAAAAATAACGGCTTATTTAATATATGTTTGTTTGGTAATACTCTTCGATTTTGTTGCCCTTTTTGCCCTCCATCAACACCAGAATCAGAACCGTAGTAGCACAGATTGGTTGCATCAGAATCCAAGCGACAGCTGGCTTGACCGGGTTTACATGGTCGACAGCTCACTCCAGCTGAAATAAACACGGCACAGGCTGGTCGAGAGTGAGAGTATTGTTGCAAAGGTAACTGATGCTCTGAATTTTAACATTTGACAAAACAAGAGCATCATGCAGTTGGAGGATGTGTCAGTTTCTTGTCTGCGCTGTTTTCTGACGTCACTGTGGGAAATCAGGCTGAGGTCAGTTAAACCCCCAAGATGATTTGAGCTCTGTAAACGGGGACGAGTTAGTAGATGGGGGAGGGGTGCAGGCTAACGGTACGGACGGTCACTTTTTTCAGGCTGTGGATTGATGCCACTAATCGGCTTACAGTAGACTCGATGCTTTATTGTTGTGTGTTTGTGTGTGGGCTCACTGGGATGCCTGCTTGTCTGGAAAGCTGATGGAGCCTCTGTAGAGCAAAGCATCTCTGTTCTCTGGCACTGGTTAAAAAGCCCTGCACTGCTGACACCACAAATCCTCCCTTTGAATATAGACATGGACCAGGAGATCGACCCATCCCTTTTTGTCTAACTGTCTGCAGCATTAACAAAAACCTACGTTCATCTCCACACAAACCCCCACTCCCACACATCACCAGGCGATGGGACAGCAGCTTGTGCTCGCCGTTTGGTTGACCCACCAGAAAACCATTGGGAGAAAGTTGCAGTCAGAAAAAATCGCCAACAGTGAGACCTTAATTCCGTTGATTATTGGTTTTATTTAGAAATAATATTAAATATGCTTTATCTCAACTATTCAGAATGTGTTTCTCACACTCTGTTTGTTGCCTGATTGAAGATATTAAGCTGGGGGCCGGTTCAACATCAGCATGGTTGCTAGGAGGACATCAGCCACAGTTTGAGGCTACATTGAACATGGGGCCAGAGGAGAAGTGGACAGTGACGCTGACTGCAGCAGTCCCATTGTGTAGTGAAGCTTGGTGACTGTTCGCATGCGTGTGGAATTTCCGCCCCCACCCCTCTTGGACATTTTTTCAGCTGCTGACCCCTGGGTCTCTCAGCTTGAAACAGGATGAGGGGATTTTGTTATGTTCTTTTTATCCTGCCTGATCATTGTAAGTTTCTGTCAAAGGAGAACTTTTAAAAGTTAAGGCTCCTGAAGACACACACAACCCTCTTTTTCTCGGTTTGTACTCTTGAATATTTGATTAGAGGGTGCAGAAGTCATTAGTGATCTTGTGAGTGAAAATAGAAATGTCAAAATTAGACTATTTGCAGCTGGGTATCTAGATCTGTGAATGGTATTGTGTAAGTGAGCAATTGCAATAGGGCATTGTTATCAAGAGGACTGAGTGTAACTTTGAGAAAAGCCTACATTGTTGGAGCAGTCTCCAATGAACACAGCAAGAGACTTATGTGTAGACTTGGGTGACAGGGTGAAATGTGAAAATATAATCTAAAGAAATGTATGTTACTCTAATAATAATAATGCACTTATTACAGCTGCTTTTCTTCACAGAACTGATCTATCATGAATGTAGTGAAAATAAAAACAATTGAAAAGTGTCCCAAGTTTTGAGAAATTACTAAGCAGTCTTATCTGTGGTATATTTCCAGAAAATGGACACTACAGGGGTAAAAGTGCTGGAGACAGCTGAAGACATCCAGGAGCGCCGGCAGCAGGTGCTGGACCGCTACCGGCGCTTCAAGGAGCTGTCGATTATGCGCCGGCAGAAGCTTGAGGATTCGTACCGTTTCCAGTTCTTCCGCCGTGATGCTGATGAGTTGGAGAAGTGGATCCAAGAGAAATTGCAAATTGCCTCTGATGAGAACTACAAGGACCCGTCCAACCTGCAGGTTTGTCGCTCTGGTTTTTATTTCTTTGTGTGAAGCATTTGAACCCTGCTGGATTGTTAACTTGTCATTGGTACTATACCAGAGTTCATAGTTCACAGTGAAGATGAGTTTTCTGTATCGTATGTCTGCTACACAGGGCAAGCTGCAGAAACATCAGGCCTTTGAAGCTGAAGTTCAGGCCAATGCTGGTGCCATCATCAAACTGGAGGACACTGGAAACCGCATGATCAGCGAGGGCCACTTCGCCTCTGAGACCATTCGAGTAAGGCGCACAATGATGAACATGTGGTCACTCTAATAAATATCCTGTGCACTGTTAACATGATCCATGTGATTCAGTCCTACACGCCTTACCGGACACAGCAGAGACCCATAATTACAAGTGTCAATATGGTTGAGTATATACAAGTAGGTGTTGAGCTGCTGTGGACGTGTGTTTCTGAGTGCTTTGAAAATTCTCACAGATCCAGCTCTTCACTACAAGCTATCCTTTCTTATCATTCTGTTTGTTTGGAAATGGACATATGAGGATGACATATGAAATGGACAATTCAATGAGTCAGCTCTAAGAGAAAATGGTGCTTGTAGAAATTGTTTTGGTTCCAGGTGGTATTTTAAAACATATCTTAATATAAGAAATGCCTCTTAAAATTCCAGACCTCTGTTTTGTTTTTGAGATACATAAACAGACATTTCTAATTAATAATTTTTTCTCTTTGCATTTACATTTTAAAAAATTCCTTCTCTTCCCCTCATGCACTAGACTCGTCTGGAAGAGCTGCATCGCCTGTGGGACCTCCTGCTGCAGAGGACCAAAGAGAAGGGCATGCGTCTCCTGCAGGCCCAGAAACTGGTCCAGTACCTGCGTGAGTGTGAAGATGCCCTGGATTGGATCAGTGACAAGGTCAGGTTTTCATTTGGAAAATGTTACAAAATAGAGAAAATGGCTTCTGTGAAAACTACTGCTACTGAAGTGGACAAGTAATTTATAACTTTCTGAATTGAGGGGAATTCTCCAGAGGTTTTATCAAGTCTTTGTGCTTTGTTCATGCTATTTTGTAGAATCAAGGAAAACCTGTTTGTCTGTTCAGCAGCTGTAACAGAAAATGGGGAATTCATAATTGACGTTAAAAGCTTAAAAGCTTGTTTGAGGCTAATATTACTAACTAATTGGAATAAGGACTGAAAATTAGGGTAATTTTGATGAGTAACAAAATGCCTAAAGAGAAGCTTAACCTTTATTTGTGGATAAGCCACTAAAATTTAGTAAGCTAGAGCAAAGATAAGCTGAAGCTGTAAATGAAGTTAAAGCAAAGTGCACAAACTATTTTAGAGTTTACCAAATTGTGAGGTTATCCAGCACAGTAGGAGGGATAAAGCAGTACCTGTTACTCAAATGTTGCCAGTGTTAGCTGTGCGCCACCTTAAATGATATTTTGACGTTATGATCAGAACTTTCCTTATTCAAATATTGTAAAGCTGTAGCTTGAAAGCTTGAAACTGTACCTAAGTGTTTACATAAAAGCACTTTATTAGCCTTGAAGTTGTTCATCTTCTTGCACCTGCAGGAGGCTATGGCCACCTCTGAGGAGCTGGGCCAGGATCTGGAGCACGTGGAGCTCTTGCAGAAAAAGTTTGAGGAGTTCCAGACCGACCTGGCTGCCCATGAGGAGCGTGTGAATGAAGTGAACCAGCTGGCAGCCAAGCTGATACAGGAGTCCCACCCAGAGGCTGAGCTCATTGTTCGCAAGCAGGATGAGGTCAACGCAGCCTGGCAGCGCCTGAAGGGCCTGGCCCAGCAGAGGCAGGGCAAACTGTTCGGGGCTGCTGAGGTGCAGCGCTTCAACAGGTAAACCTCAGTGCAACATGTGTGATTGCACATAATTAAGTATCTGTTAAAATATGTGCATTTACATTCATATTTTCATACACCTTTTTTAACGTCAAACATCAGGTCTGTGAAGAAAAAAGTGTACATATTGTACAACATATTTTCCTATCAGTTTTTTTAATTATTTTTTTTTAATTGCTGAATTTCAGTATTGAATTGCGATAAATTAAAAAAAATTATTTCATAGGTAAAATTATATTATTTTGCATTACACAACAGTTTTTAAGTCTCTGTTAACTATGTAAAGTAATTCTTACCAGTGTAACTTGTTTGGGAATCAGATGCCAACCAAATTACATCTCATGCAGTAACAAGGAAGAGACGGGCAGAGCTCGCCCACCGCTAATTAGCTTAGCTTAAACACTGGTAGTCAATGGGAAGTGCTA
>JAQFJA010000011.1:915233-927645 GCA_029874485.1 Naso brachycentron | reverse complement strand
GATCCACACATTTGGATTAAAAACAGGTCAGTTATGGGCATCTCATGGTTTTGGCGTGTTTTTCATTTACAGAACTTCACTGTTCAACAGTGTGGATACTCACGTCCTTATCATTACAGCCACAATTATAGTTTTAGTGTTTGGTGTGGACGGCCCTTAAGACCTTGTTGGTTTTGGTCTCGGGACTTTAAAAAAATGGAATAATTGCAAGTCTTATTCTTCAATAATTAAGAGACTTTTTTTTGGTAAAATGTGAAATCTCTCTTTTCCAAGTGGATAGACTTACAGTGTTGGAGAGTAGTTGTGGGTTTTATGGTGGACATATTGTAATAAAATCAGTTACAGTGGAATAAATGTGCTCAGCAAGAGGCTTAGTCAGTAAGACACGACTGCAGAAAGTAGATGGATGTAATGAGGATCTCCTTTGCTACACTGTGCTTTTCCCAGCAGGAGGATATTGCTAGTGATGAGGGAAGCATCACTCAGCATTTTTTTTTTTTTTTTACTGCTGTGAGGGAGGTGCAACTGCGGGGAAACCCTGAGCATCACCCTACCTCCTCCTCCTCCTGCTCTGGCTGACAAATGCAGGCATAAATTAATGTTATCCTATCCTATCCTGCTATCCCATCCTCCATTGGCTGAGGGGTTCATTCCATGACTCGACAGTTAGACTTGCCAGTATGGGCTGTAGTGATTGGTCGTGCTCGGCTGCAGTGAGGATGCAGGTTTCTGGAGGCTCTCTCTGCTGCATTTCTCTTGCCACTGATGGTGAAGTCAGCTTACAGCATTTCCTGTCTGTAAGCTCTTGCTGCAGTTATTTTAACATTCTCAACATGAGATATTTACCATGCAAAACTCTAGGTTTCGTCGAATGAGAACTACTCGTGCCTCAGAACATATATGGCAACAGTTAGCTTGGAGAATTTCATTTTATCTTGCTGCATTTAATGCCTGTGGACCCAAGCCAGGACACCAGTCAACGGAGTGATTTTAATGAGCAAAATTATTCAGTAAAAAGATGAGACACAGAGACACTGAGCTGGAGCTGTGATTTGGAAGAAAGTGGAGGAGTCCCATCTGCAGTCTAACACTGTCCTCAACTGAGCTTTCTACGCTTGTTCAACTAATTGTACTTTTTGCTCTAAGCCAACAGACACAGTGAAGTGTCGCTGTGTTTGAGTGGTGAGCAGTCACCTATACAAGAATGTTGCAGGACATGCTGAGCCTTCTGTGCCAGAGGCTTTTTGGTATGACACAGTGTAAGCCTGCTGAAAGTCAGTTGCCAAAGGAAAAAGAGATGGAGGCTACTGGGAACTGCAGAGAGCAAGCTAGTGTCCATGAAAAGACCGAACATGACTCTGACAGTAAAGTAAGTAACAGGAGTAATGTTACTCCAAAGAAGACAACAGTGTTAATCATGGTGGCTCCATCTACGGATCTTCAACAGGTAGGATAAAGCAGGTGGCTGTATTCTCTTGCCTGGCTTAAACTAACTAGTACAGTGCCTGTTCGGGACGTATACCGCAGTCCATACCTGGGGATATGTGCACTGCCACTGCATGCAGACTTTTTTCTCCTCGATGGCTTGCCCAATCAGTCTGAAATTGCACATGAGCATTGAAGTACTTGCTGGTGCTCCTACACCAGCCTTCATCACTTCATATTGTTCTCCTCCTGCCCCTAGTTTCATGCGTCACTGAACACCCCACTGATACATCTGTTGGCCGATATTATTGGCTGATATTGGGCCTTCACAGATGTATCGGTATCGGCATATGGTTCACCAATATGCACCAATATTAAAACTGTTAGGTGTAATTACGTAGTTTGCAGGTTGTTATTTGATAACTAAAAAGTGAAGCATTTACTTTTCGGTGCAATGAAGTGTAAAATGTGCATTGATATGTACAATATCAGCCAATTCATCAGGGATATCGGAATTTTCTTTCTCCCAAAAATCCCAAATCTGTCGGGCCCTTCTGAACTCAAATAAAAATTTTTAGATTGTGTATGGTGTAGAAATTAGGAACACTTGACATATATAGCAAATAATTTATTTAAATGTTGTTTGTTGCCACAAAATAATTTGAGACTAAAACTTTCAAAACCGAAATTTGCTATTCATTAATTCACCCATCCACCCATTTTCAAGTCATCAACAGTTGATACTATAAATATCTCTCTTTGAATTTTCATGTCGATAGGCTTATAAATAAAAGAAGCTATTATAAGTAAAACATCGATGTGCATATTAAAATTTAACTCCCGGGTCTAATCTAGCAACATTTTCAGTGTTTGCTTGTTGTGAGGGTCCTGACTCAGCAAGAGTTCTTGTGTCGTCCCACTGGCCCTTAACTGAAATATATGATCCCATCACAGATATACCGATGTGTTTCAACCAAGCACAAAAGTGTTTAAAATTTTGGTGGAATCATCATTCATCCTTACAAATGCCTGGTGCAAAAACATCAGTAAACTTTGTGGTTTTGATGTGAAACCATCAAACAAATGGGAACAGTATATCAAGGGCACCCTTCCAAGCCCTTATGGCTGCAGCTATGCCTGCCCATGCATGCTTGGCTTTATTGAGTCGTGCTGTTGTACTCTCAAGAGATGTTATACTTTGATAGGACTCCATCAGCACTGAATCAAAGAGAGATTGGGGTTAAACCACTTTCAGCATGGTCTTTTTCACTGCTGTAAGGCCAGTCAGCAGTAGCCGACACTGATTTAAATGAAAAGAAAAAGCCGAGTCATTATTAAGTAAACAAAGGCAGGGATCTGGTAAAATTGTAGCGCCTAGTAACTCTGATAGCGTTAACATGAGTCCAAAAGTCTCTAATCAGTGAGCATTCCCAGAACATATGCCTTGTTGCACCCAACGTCTGAGACTGCCAGTGAGGACTGGCAATTCGTTTCATCTTATAACATCTGATAGGTGCGGCATATGCCCTCTGAATCATTTTAAAATGTATGAGTTAATGTGCTAGATTTTTAGAGGTACTACTTAAATGGAATCACACAGTGTTTGACCTGCTGTAGTCAACAAAAAATTATCTTGATCGACTGAAATATTACATAAAGTTCAACTAATCGATTAGTTGCAGTGGATAAAAATCTACTTGTTATTATCTCTGGAGCTCCTATAGTGCACTGGCCTGGGTGTACTTTACCTGGTAGCCGTATTAGCCTAAATAAGTTATAAAAACTTAAAAATTTAGGATTAGTAGTATGTTAACCCTCTGATGCCTTTGGCGATGTTTTTACAATGCTTTCATCAACATTTAGGTGATAAAATGGCATATTTGAATCTAGTTCAAATATCCTCGGAATCTGTAGATTGTGTTCTTATTGTCACATGACTCACACTAACCAACACGTGGCCAAGGAGAGAGCCTGAATTTTCTCCTTCTCACTGTAGGTTATTGGTGCATTTGTGTGTCCATTCAGGTTCCGTGTGTGAAACTAACCTATGAATACTTTAGAAACAGAAAGTCACTTACGATCCACCCATTACCTCTCTAAACAGGATTAACACCTGCCTTTTTCCTGTGTTTTCTGTAAACTAAGCATTGTTTGAAAAGAAAAAAATGCATTTGAACCATAATGCTCATTTTTCATTTGCACGCATTTCTTTAAGCTTGATATATAGTGTAATGAAGTCATTATTCAGTCCTAAATTGTGACATACAGCAAACACAACAAAGGTCAGACAACAGTTAAGCAAAAAACAAAACGGTAACCCTTGAAAACAAACAAGACTCCCCTTCACAGTCCAGTTTCAGCTTCCTTACTGCGTAAACTTTAAAAACATATCTGGTATTTGAGAAGATGTATTATATTGACTCCCTGAGAGATGAACTGTCCCTGCAGTGGATGTTAACCGGTAAGTACTGATGTAAAATTTAATTGTTTCTGAGTTAAATCAAATAAAGCTTTTATGAGTGGGCACAGACACAGACAGTAACTACATGAATCACAGTAATTTATTCAAAAAATGTTGTTTAATTTCTAGATAGTACATGATGAAACTTGAGCTGTTACAAGATAAACCACTAATAACAAAAATTGTATTGATGTATAATACAGTAGGCGTTTGGTTGAATACTTTTCTAGAAAATACTCAGTAATATCTGTGTTGTTACCATCCTAATGCAGTCAGAACTTCATGGTACTTAGCTGAACTAATCGGTAATAGTGGAGGTTTTTCTTAGTGCTTCAGCTGTAGTCTCTTTGTAATTACCTCCTTATTGCAATGGCAATTACCTAATAATGTACCACAATTATCATATAATTACCAGGTAAATACTTAGTAATTAGTGAACTGTAAAGTGAAGGGTTACCAAAAAACTAGACTGTAAATTTAATTTTAGACATTTAACTGACATTTATCTACTACTTCATTCATATATTGCACTACTTTTGTTAAAATAAGACTTTGGTAAGCCCATTTCAGGAGCCAAAAGAACTCATTAATGTGAGATGGGTATTTTCTTGATTCGAAAATTTTCAAAAATCGGACTTAAACTTTTGACTTTTTTGGCACAATAAACTCTTTACACATCACTCTGGAACAAATGACCTGACCTTGTTCTTCAAAACGCTGAGATTTACCTTTAAATTTTGATATATATAACCCTTGGGTATGAGGTTTTATGCAAGTCAATTTAAAAAGACAAAGAAAAAATCATGAGTTGTTTATATGCCTCCGAGCATTAAATCATATTTAACCAACTTAAAATGTTAACAACATACTCAGAACTGATCTACAAAATAGTTTTAAGAAGTCCTGCACAGCAGAGAGAAGGCACTTGTCATGGCTGTTCTCCATGTTTACGCTTGTAGTTGATGTCAAATTTAAATTTCGCAGGGGCGTAACACACATTTAGCGTGATTGGCTATTGTACACGCCAGTCATTATCTGCGACATGTCCCACCCTAGCATATCTTTTTTACAGGAAATTTCTAAATTCACAGGAGTAAATGGCACTCTGACATCCGTTTCATTGGGTCTTTAAAAGAGAGAGAGACAACAAACAAAATGAACACCAGCCAAAGGAAAACAGGAAGGGGGATGGTCTTGGTCCAGTCCAAGACTGGACTTGATTCTCTGACATCTCTGACTTTGAAACTGTGATCTCTCTGGTTGAAAATGCGATTATCCAATTAGCACCGAGGGGTGGGGAGCCACGGGCTAGACTAAGCTGTCTGTCAAGAAATATCAGACATTTCAACCGACAAAGCCTCTTTACAGGACCAGAAACAGTAATGTGGTAGTATGTGGTGTCTTTGATATGAGTTTTAAAAACTGCTGAATTTAGATAGCTTTATTCACCTGTCTTTTAAGCCCATGTCCTCCCTTGTACAGTTGCCATTTTGATTATGTTTTCAGCAGATAGCACAGAGAGTCCTTTGCACGTGTGTTTTCCTCATTAAAATGCAGAACTGTCACTTTTTTTTTAATGGTGTGGGACTCACATTGACAGAGATGGTCCGATCTGTTTGCTTAGATCACAGATGCATTTGCAGTTATCCGATTCATGTGGGATTTATTTCCACATATGGATGAGGCCCAAAAGGATCTGAGAATATCCGATTCCATGTGCTTTTTTCCTGCGTACGTATTAATACATATCCAGTGTGTGTTACATGAGTATATCCAGCCTTAATAGCAGGACAACACTGCACTAGACTAGAAGGTTTTTTTTGTTGACGAATAGCCCAAACGTTTTCTGCCTCTAGATAGCAGTTTGCCAACATTGCCCCCGACCACACCTCCTTTTAAGACTGACGCTCCTGTATGCACACAGATTAGTGCCAACCCATTTGCCATTTAGACAACATGGGCACTGGGCATGAAAATAACAGCACTCACACAGTTTTCTCATTCTTCTTATTTTACTTGCTTCCTAATTTACAGACAGGTGGCTGTTCCGACATCCACTCAGTGTGCTCACTGCTGCTGCCTGCTTGTTGTTAAGCGTGTGTCCTTCTGCCTCTAGTCACGGGATGAATTCGTTGCAGCCACAGATTGGAGATCAGTTGACACTCTTCCCACTTCTTTCATTTGTGTAGCCTTGGGTTGAAAATCTGATTGTAGATTGTTTGTTTTACAACTTTGGTACTTTCAGTGCCACCAAATGTAAAATGCTGGTATAATCCTTCTAGGCTGGTGTTTTTCAGTGATACTGTAAATTTTAAAAATGCTTCCAGTCCCTTAAATGCTGGCCTTTGGTCTCCATCCTGTGAGTCCAGTGATGAACATGGTTTATTTTTTTTATTTTTTATTTTTCCATGCACACCCTCAGATTTTGCTCCTCATTAGCATTGCAAACCATCTGGCAAAGTATTGCTCAAGTGTATTTAGTAAGAGACAAACATGTAGATTTCCCCTCTGACCTGCCCACCCATCTGTTCCTAACCTCAGCAAGCCATTTCTTGCCTGAAATGGTAAATACATGTTCCAGAAAACTCTTATTCATTGTAGAAATCCTTTGAGTTGGGTTAGCATGCTGTATTGGCAGAACGTGCTGTGAACTGTTTAAGAAGCCTAATAACCTGATATGTGCGATGACTGAAAAGTGGTCTTAACTGCGGGCTAAGTCAACAGTGCACAGATGGTAGGAGATGGTAAAGGCTTGCTTGCTCTGACCTCTACTGCTGTTTGCACAGTCACTCTGTCCACAAAACAATACAGCAGTCTTTAATAACAGCACTGAATGAGTTCAAGGTAATAGGCTTTACTGATAATGTTGTCGTATATACAGCTAATGCATCATGTTTATTCAAATATGTAGACATCACCTCAATACAAAAATGGGCCAACAGTTCTTTTGCGTTGCCCCTTGTCCTTGACCTTTACATGTTTGTTTCTCAATAGACACAAATCCCTCAAAGGTTTCCTATGGCTTTCTCTCATTACAGAAAATAGTGAAAGCAGGAGACAAAGACCTGGATGGACAATTAGACTTTGAGGAGTTTGTTCATTATCTCAGAGACCATGAGAAAAAACTCCGGCTGGTCTTCAAAAGTCTGGACAAGAAGAATGATGGTAAGGAATCCAGGAATCTTGAGCTGCTGATGAAATTGTCAACCCTACAATGGGATGTCTTCGATGTGTGGCTAGCCTACTGAGGCAAGTCTTGATGGGTTGAAACACTTTAGTCAGTAGAATAGGGAATAGATAGGAAATCCTGTAAGCTCCTGTCTTCAATATATTCTCACTGGAGGATACCAACACATCAGAGAGCTAAACAGGGATTGTCCATGAGTATTGGTGGCAGACTGACAGTTGACTAAAATCTGGTGGCCAGTAACGTTTATCCGTGTTGGCTTGCCTACCTTTATCATTGGGCAGGGATCTGATGCTGTAACCTGTTAGTTCCTCTGTTAGGCAAACAAGCTGCAGGACTCTACTTCCCACCAGCTGTTAATAATTACTAATCTCCTCTCTTTGATTTGTTGTTCATAATGTAACATTCACATTGAAAAAATAGTTGTCATCTGCTAAGCATTACATATATATATACATATACACAAATCCTTTTCGTCCCATGGGCATTCTGATGGAAGATCTCTGCTCATCATCTAAAACACAAATTCTGCACTGCAGTACATCAGTTCAATACAGCATTTCTGATTCAGTCTAGTAGTAAAAGCTGCATTTATGCTTTTGACTACTACTACCTAATCTACTTGCTAAGTGCTGCTCACTGTGACCAGTAAACTGACCTGTATGATCTCAACAGTGAGGCTCACCTTTAATTAATGAATAACTAATTCATCTTTGTGGTACAGGCCAGATAGACTCACAAGAAATCATGCAGTCTCTAAGTGACCTTGGAGTGAACATCTCTGAGGAACAGGCTGAAAAGATCCTCAAAAGGTGAGAGTGATGCTGTGATCTACAGTCACTGATGCACTTAAAGCAACACTGTGTAACTTTGACTGTGACCCGTGGTTTTGAAAAACGAAACTTAACAATGTACGTTAATATGTCGCACAAAACAATTTTAGAAAAAAACGGGTCATATTTTTTGAAGATGATGTTCTACAACTGCTCTGCCTCAACTGGTTCACGGGGGTTCCTGAAAGCAACGTGTAGGCTGCCTGCAGACCAAAGCTGCAGCTGCAGCAGTGGGTAGTTGTTGGGGACAGCTCCGCTATATAAAAGGCTGTGGACAGACAGAACAGTCGTAGAACATCATTGTGCATCGTTTAGTGTCTCGAAGCCACGAGTTGCAGTCAAAGTTACCCGGTGTTGCTTCAATGGATCCACATTTTTATTTACTCCCATTTTTGTGAGTGTATGTCTGTGGTGTCTTGTCTTCTTTGTTCTACATGCCACACTGTTAGATATGTGATCGAGTTCAGAGAGGCTCTTGTAGACCCCATCCTAACAACTACAGGCAACATCCAGGTGATAGTCAGACTTGTTTTTGTTGTATTAGTAAAAGAGGTGAAGTTGAGCTCTTTTCTTTTACCTCTTTCAGACATGAGTCCTTTTACATAAAAGTGGTGACACTTCAACACTATAGTCACTCTATCATGTAATAATCATCTAAAATAAGCATGCGTGTCACTTAATATAAGTGCACAAAGACGATTAAATCAAGAAACCAATTAAAGTATTCCAATAATTTCTGCTGCTACAGTTTTCAGTCTGAATGACAGGTAGTCACCCCTTTAACAGAAACATTAAGCCAGCTTTAATCTATGTTTCATGTCTGAAAGGGATTTAGTTTGCTCAGCTAGTCACTACTCATTAAACTACCTATTTTTCTAGCAGGGACTGACTCGTGTTGTTACGGCTAAAGGCTGTTTTATGCTTTAAAGATGTTTAGGCAAGTGTCTAAAGAAAAGTGTTGGATGACACAAATGTGTTTATGCTCAAATAAAGCGTCTCTGTCTGCGGCGCAAGCCGTGTTCTCCATGGCTTCACCGTATGGCCTAGTGATTCGTGGCAACTTCTTGCAGTTCATGAAACACGCCAAGATGCTGTGACACATTTGATTTGGCAGAGGAAATTTTAAATGTAAATTTACTGCAGAGAAGGAGATGAAGGTGGAAAAGATTGTGGTCTCTGCACATGATAAACTGGAGTAGAAAGGAGTCACTCCTCACAGCCATCGATTGCGGGCCCTTAGCTCAGCTTAGTTTTGGCTAAAAAATCAGTCTGGTAATGAGGCCCGTCTCTAGAATTGCAGAGATAAATTTTTGACTGGACCAATCAGCGACTAGTGGGAGTGGTTCAGTTCGATGACGTAGAAATCAAACGTCTATTCGCAGTCGTTCAGTCATATCGGAGGCCTACAGCTTTGGTTTACCAGGCTACCAAAAACCCCTCCTTAGTGAAAACTACGGAATATTAAATACAAGAATTGTTCCGACTAGATGGATAGCAACCTTGGGGACACAAAATGTGCTGCTTGTTTGTTTGTTTGCCTTTAGTAAGAGTCTTTCTACTGATCTGTGCGATGCGGACACGAGACCAACACAACACATCAAAAAACACTGTACAAAAAAAAGGCAATATCACACACATCATGTAACAACATTTGTGTGACTATTTTACAACTTGTGGAAAACTAACATTATCCACCACTCATCTAGATGGGGGGGACCGATGTTTGAGCTGCTGTCTTAGGGGAGCGAGAGGCCGGGGCTCCAGCCTGTAGCTGCATCTACTTGGTGATAATGTGGTTTTATTCCAAACAAAAAATGTTTAACTGTCTCTTTTTATGACGCATGGCAGGTCAGAGTCTCAGTCATAACACAATTTAACAGCATTTACGTGATTATTGAATAGATCAGACGTTAACCTTCCCCCTCGTCTGTCTGTTTCACTGAATAGCTGGGCCCACAGCATATGTCATACAGTCATGTTAATGCCGATTGGTTTAAGGCTGCTCCAATAGTTGTTCACTTACTCTGATACCACTCCTACTATGATTCAAATTCTGCAAAGAATCCCCCATGGAGTGTGGCCAGACCCTTGTCACGAAGTGAATTTATTCGCTAAGTGAATTATGGGTCTGATTTACCAGGCTAAAGGCAAGCAGAGTGCTGTTTCCATCTCCGTGGCAACGATAGAACCCTCGGTCCGATCAACCAATCAAAATGTAAGACAAATCAAAACCACGTATGCAACCTTACAAGTTTTGACAGGTGCAAGATGCATTTGTCATTTTTGTCTTAAGACACTGTTGAGAGACGCTTGTCTTTGAGTGTAAAACAGCCTTTAATGTGATCCATGTCTAGTTCTTCTAACCGCCCTGTGTGTCTGTCTGTCTGTCTCCTCTTCTCTTTGGCTGGTCTCAGAATAAGGAAGGGTCATATCTGGGCCCCTATCCTGTAGTAAGTAGCAGCTTCTGTAGTCTGTTTGCTCAGCTAGTGCTGCACTGACCTCCACTACATAGTCATAGTCTTATTCAGGTACCAGCTGCTATTTTTTCAATGATTTCAGGTGAAAACTGAAATGACACATTGGCAAAACAAAGAAATGTTGTGATTATGTGATGATTCTGTTATGGCACACAGTGGTAAGGTAAACTTGCTGCTAAAACAGGACGCACATGAACTCATGAAGGAAGCCATAAGAACAAATTTTACCATAATTGAAACATAATTTAGCTTATGAACATAACATGAATATATAGCTTGTTCCTTCTACTGTATGAAACTGTCACATGTCTAACAGTCTGTATATGTTTTATTTATACATTCCCAGTATGGATAAAAATGGCACAATGACCATTGACTGGAATGAGTGGCGGGATTACCACCTCTTGCATCCTGCAGACAACATTCCTGAGATCATCCTTTACTGGAAACACTCCACGGTAAACACTCTTCCTCTCTCCTCAGGAGTAAGAGTAAAGGGCCGATCACACTAAGAAGTGTCGCACCAAGTGTGGCTGCTCCAAAAACGCCTCACTTTAGAAAATTACAGCCAGTATTAACTTCTCATCAACGTGCACTGTTATCCCACTGTTTCTGCTACTGTTCCCCCGGCAACAAAACAGGAAGGACGTAGTGAGCAGAGAAGCCCACTTCCTACTTAATTTAATTGGTTGCTTTGGCCAGAAGTGATATTGATGAGCCGTGCAACTCCTCACTTTGAGCTGAAATATTGAAGTTATTTTAACTTTTATAAGCGCCCATCAACCGCTGGCAGGCGCTTTTCTTTTCAGTTAAACTTTTGAAAATTAGTTTTTAGAGTATGAGCTGGAGTTCATCTCAGCAAGTTTCACTTAAATCATCTCAGTGCACAGTCTGAATTCTTTGTGACAACCAATAAAATAAGTAAGGATTAATTTGACTGATGCCGGCCCTTTAACACTCAGTGGACTGTTGCATCGAGTGAGTGACACCTGTCCCATTATCATTGTGAAAGTAGATTGCCATTAAGAGCAAAACATTTTAGTAGTTTATTACTCTATATGTAAATTACTTGTAAATGTTTTAATAGTGCTAATGTAATGTTGAACAATTTGCTAAGCCTAGTGAAGGTAACATTACTTTCCAGCAGAACCAGTTCCTGTATTTTGCTAAAAACTAAAATGCCTACTGGGACAATGAGCTTAAAAATGACTGACCAGGGAAAGTGTTTTAATAATGTATTTGTCCTTTATTGCATTTTTTAATTACTGAATTACTGCCATTTGGAATTATTGCGATATTATATTCCTGTTTTTTTCACTGAGTCTGAAACAGTAAGAAACAGACTGAATGCCCAAACCCTGCCTGTCCTGGTATAGAGACATATTCATATTGCTCATTACTCTGTATCTCATCAAATCTTCCACACTTCGGATTTGTCTCATAGCTGATTGGATGTTCCCCTGTCACACACCCTATTTAAAACAACTGTTGACTGAAGAGTAGTGTTACCAAGCTGAAATCCTCTGCTTCCTTCTCAGATCTTTGATGTTGGGGAGAGTTTGATGGTGCCCGATGAGTTTACGTTAGAAGAGAAGAAAACAGGAATGTGGTGGCGACATCTAGTGGCTGGCGGAGGAGCTGGTGCTGTGTCTCGAACCTGCACAGCACCGCTGGACAGGCTCAAAGTTCTCATGCAGGTGAAACAAAACATTCAGCCGATGAATAAGGAAGTATTTTAGCATTTTGATTCTAGAGAAAAGGCACAAAGAGAAGAGAATTACACCCCTTTTCCACCTGGTATTAAAATCCAGATAAGTTATCCAGATAATGAAAGACTGGCTCTCACCTTTGCATTTACACCTGGTATTTTTAACGAGTTCTCTTTATCAACATTGACACTGGATCTCTGTCCTCCGCAGCAAAACCTGTGCATGAGGAGTTTTCTACATGAAGTACACGCTCACTATATATAGAGCATTGTGTTAAGGCACTTCGAATGCAAACTGAACATTTCCTACAGCTGAGATCG
>JAQFJA010000011.1:709570-727274 GCA_029874485.1 Naso brachycentron | reverse complement strand
AAAATAGACAACTTAAGATGAACCACGCTGTGATAAATAGGTTTATAATTTTCATCTCATGAAACTGCTTTGAGTGTGTAACAATGTAAGGGAGATGAAAATTTGAACTTCTTTTTTTTTTTCCTGAAATGTAATCTTGTTAAAACGTCTTTAATAAAATTGGTAGCGAAAAAATTATCGTTCAGGAATCGGTATTGAATCAAGGTGTCAACATCGGTATCAGTATCATAAACGATGCTCAGCCCTATTCATAGTGTTCTATTTAAATCCTTTCATTTAACTAAATTATGATTACACCTAAAGTTTTAAGGGAATTGTTACTTTTTACGTGCTGGTATCAGATTGGTACTTGGTATTGGCCGATACACAAGTTTGGGTATTGGAATCGGTATCAGGAAGGAAAAAACAGTATTGGAACATCTCTAGTTATATACCTCATGACTGTCTGTGTGTCTGTGTCCTCCTGTCTGCTCTCATGTCTGGCTCACTGTGGATTTTGCATAAGACGAAAAATGTGGATCAGAGTTAAACTGACCACATCGGGCTGATCGAGACCTCTACTTCAGAACTTTACCAATATGTAAGTTGATATTTTCCTTCACCAGCTGTCTAGTACTAATTTGGTGACATGTGATTTCTCAGAGACAGGAACACTAAATGAGAGCTTCTCCAAGCCTAGACTCCTCCCTATCAGAAGCCTGAATGAAATCTTCATTGGAGAATCTCTGTCCTCCAGGTACCTCTGTCATCCAAACTGATGCACGAAACTCCATCTAAACATGGTCGATCTGTGTCTGTGTGCATGTTGTAACCCACATTAACCCCCAGTCTATTCGCTACCATCATGCTCGTCTCTTTGGCACTCATCAGGGAAATCTCTGTCCACCACAGGGTGAAGTTAAAATCCTTCAAACACCATGTTAACCTCTTGCTCCATAGGGCTTCCTATTACGAGATCTCTGTGGATGATGGCCCATGGGAAAAGCAGAAGAGTTCGGGACTCAGCATTTGCACAGGAACAGGATCCAAAGCCTGGTAAACTTAACACTGAGAAACTTTCAGCTCAATATTAAATGTTTTTCTTGTGCCTAGTCTTTCTCCACTGTGTATGCAAGAGAGTTAAGATCAAAATCTTTTGTCCTTTTCGTCAAATTTCAACTGCAAATCAGCAAATGAACCATAAAGGCATACACAGGGAGCAAAGTTTTTGGTCTGGTTAGTACAACATAAGATTAAACAAGGCTTATCTGCCATTAGACAGTTTTTTTTTGTATTTAGAACTATCTGAAATAAACCATATTTTGAATAACATTTATTACTGAGTCAAGGGTTATGTGGTTTTATGTAGCTAAAAAACAGTGTCTCAATATATTTGAGTGCAAATTAATCAGTAGCAAGTATTACCAAATATGTAAAATCCTCGAAAAGCTCTATGATGCTCGTTGTCTTTGCTTTCACAGGTCATATAACATCAACAAACTTGCAGAACAAGCTGTGGAGGAAGTACTAAAAATCGGTATGTACTTCTGCAGGTCTTGATGGTTAAATCTCTGTAAAACAACCATAAAGTCTAAAGTAAACTGGAGTTTTTCTCCAAATATGTTACCTGACTTCACTTACAAACAAAATGTTTTTTTCTTAAGGAAAGTCCAAAGCAGGTCTTGATATCCCCCTCGATCGTGACTTTATTGAAAAAGGTGAGTTAATGATCCTCGTGTAGTGTTTTATGTGCTTTTAAGGGCACTTTGTGTTATTCAACGATATCTGTGTGTGTTCAGTTACGGATGCATACAATGAGTCTCTGGTGTTCAGTCCGGATGACAGACGATTGTTCTACAGCATCAGGGAGCCCATAGTCAACAGAGTCTTCTCCAGCAGTCGACAGAGAGGGTTCGCCAGCAAGTCAGTGAACATTCCTCAGTCTCTGAACAAATGAGAAGTCTGAGTTGACACTGTAAAGGAGCGATGAAGATGTGCCTTTCTAATGTTGTGATGTCTGTGCTGCTTCAGGGTGTGTGTCCGCTCACGGTGCTGGGATGCCTGCATGGTGGTTGATGGTGGGACTTCATTTGAGTTTAACGACGGTGCCATTGCTACTATCAGTATGACTGAGGAGGATCAACTGCGGACCGTCCTTCTTGAAAACTGAGATGAGTTCAGAACACACTAGACTCTTGACTGGTTTCTCCCCATGTTCAAAGGGAAGTAGCTTTTAGCCTGAACAAGTGTTATTGGATATTTGTATACCTGGGAAAAGGTATCATTGTAATGGTTGTTTTATTAAAATGTGTGCATTTTGCAATTCTCCAAATTATTCACAATTTAGACACTTTTCTTTTGCTTTTTATGCTCCATTCCACTTACGACAGGTTATAACAGGTTAGAATTCACTGGGTAATAATGGTTTTATACTGTGATCTGCGTGAATACTAAGTTCTGAATGGATGCAGGGTGTCTTTTAAAAACTGTTGGAAACCTACAAAGTAGTTCCAGTCGGTTGACTGTTATAAATTATTGTGCTGGCTCAGCCTGTATCTGTATCCAGTCACGTCACCATTAGAAATAATTTGAAAAAAGAATAGCTCATTCCCAACATTGTAGTCCGTCAGTGCCTCTTCCTCTTACCACCACAGGATGGCAACTGTAACACACAAGCTGTAAGAAGTGCACTGCCCCTCTGAACTCACTTCTTCTTTGCATTCACAGTTGCTTGAGCTGAGCCGATAATTTCGTGTCTCCTGTTGCCAAATCTTATCTACGGTCCGTCCTATGTACTGAAGTAGTGAAGGTTGTTTCCATTACATTAGAACATAATGCAATGGCAATGACTCTTCTAGGTATAAGTCAAACACTCAGGCGTTACCAGGGAAACAGAGTTTTGTAAAAAACTAAAGATTGTAATTGAGAAACGCATTAAAACGTAAATTAATCATCCTAATGTTTAATTCCTGGGAAACTGACCATAGTATAAGCAGGATAACGCCCTTCAAGGTTTCCATTATCAGAAATTAATTAACAATGTGGAGGAGATAATGGACACCTTATCGGACATTATCCCTTACACAATCCATTTCGTTGCGTCAAGACATTTAAATAATGTTACTGTTGACCGTCTTTCACACATTAGGGGGGGTTTCCACATTACGTTTGAATATTTACTACCACCACCAAGATCTGCGCCCGCTGCAGCTCCACCTGGCCCGAGCATGCTTGTGTATGTACACAGTCTGATACAGTAGGTGGCAGTATACACGCAGGTGGTTCGCAGTCTGTCAGTACACACAAAGAAGAAAAAAAGCTAATGTAATGAACAAAGCAGAAACAGTAGAGAACTGGGTTTTTAAATGTAATGCAAGTACCCCAGTCCGGCACAGATCCGATCCCATGTGATTTATTAGTCTCTAAATGGTACCCACCTACTTCTCAGTTAGCTTAGTTAATGCAGTGCAAGGAATTAGAGTTTCCTAGAGTTTAGTTAGTAAGTTGCATAGCATTACTCTTTGTAGTGTTCTATTGAGATCTTTTTATTTAAATAAGTCATGGTTATACCCACGTTTTAAAGAAATTATTTTTTTTAGGCTGGTATCGGATCAGTACTCTGTATCACCCGCAACCCAATGAATGATTCGTGCCATAGACCACCTTAATTCTCACATCCCATGCTCGGGACACTTGTGTTTACACTAATCAAATGAACTGGACTTTGGGGTCAAGCGTGCTCAGATCCGGATCCGGGCCCCTAGTGTGAAAGCACTCTGAATCAACATTCTCTAAGCAGAGAAAAAGATGAAAGATCAGGTAGAAGGAAGGCATGTTATTTTTAACACCCTGAAATTAAGAGTTTAAAAATATATCTAGTTTGATTAGATGCTGGTCCATTTAGGTGCAAACAGGGTCTCATTCAGTCAAACAACCTGCCAAGCCTTCATGATGATGATGATGATGGTGATGATGCTTGTCACAGAGATCTCTGATCAGACGCAAATGGACAGAAGATTGAGATGTGATTCTCACCTGTGTAGCCACTGATTAATGACAGTTAAAAGGACAGAAGTGACATTATTCTATTGTTTTATTGTCAACGACTCACCATCATCCCTTCTCTCTGACTTTCCAAGCCTGTCTGTGGTTCCGAGCCCAAGCTCCGTGGTTCTTATTGAAGATGTAAATTTTTGAAAACAGCTCACAGATATCCAGTATAGTTTCATTTAAAAAGGCTCCTTAATTTTCTGAAACTTTATTCATCTAGATCCTTAAAGAAATGGTACCCACATGTATTAAATGATTGCATTTGTTTACTATTCTTGGAAGTAGATTAATACACATTTGTAGCAGCAAGACGGTGTATGTGGGATAGAGTCATTAAAAAAAGCTACAGTGTGTGTAATCATGCAAATTAAGGGGCGCTTCACCCAGGTTTGAATAGTGTATGAGCAAAGGTTGAGGTCTATGGCACTAAAGATGAGGATTTATCAGGCTTAGAGGGAAAATTCTTTATTGTCACTTATGATCATATTCAGAACAGTGTAGCGAAATTGGTTCTTTTCATTTAACCCGTCTTTGAGGAGCAAAGGGCAGCCACCATGCGGGACATTCTAAGTCTGTGCCACAGGCATGGCACTAGCAGGAGGTTTTACCAAAACAGGCCACGTTTTACTCATTTTTGAGTCTTTGTTTTTGATTTTGAACTCCTATAGAGCAGCTAGACAGAACCGACTGAACAGTAAAGTTTGTAGATCTTCAGAAAACTGTGACTGGCGCCCTCTGTCTTCCTTCTGTTTTCTGCATTCTCTCAAAATGGTCTGTGAAGCTTCCTCCTCCCCCTCTCCCTCCTCCATGTGTGCCTCAGTGCTCCACTGTAGTCACAACCCCTTTTGTCTGATTACTGACACAGACTAAACACAGCTAGGACAATGCTAAAATTTTACTTACAGCTTGCGCTTCTAACTCTTCAACATGACAAAGTAGCGTGGGAACAGCATCGTCCTTTAGCAGCAGTTTAGCCATTAATCCAGCTCGTGTGCTCATGTTGAGGAAGTGCCGTGGAAAAAAAAGCACACTGAGGTATTTTTCTATTGTTGGCCAAGAAACAGGAACACTATCAACTTCTGTCTGGTGCTTGCCTCTTTAGAAAAGCTAAACAAAGTCAACTTTTCTTTATTCACCTAAGAACAACATTTTATTGGAGCCATCTTAAACAAAATGCTGTAATTCATGAAGCAGAGATCAGAGTGCAGCGGTGCTGGCATGCCCATATAAGGAAGTCCAGCACACATTTAAGTCACTGTAAAAACAGTTTAAAAAAACCTGCTGAGACAAGGAGAGCAGAGCCGACCTAAACAGCCTGCAGGGCTCACTTCCAAATGCACAAACCTCTTTATGTGATGCTTTGGCATCGTTTAACACGACTGTCTGCCACTGAAACATTTATAGATCAGAAAAGCATAATAGCTCTCCTTTAATAGTGGGGGAACCCGGTGCACTTGGAATAAACCTAGTAGGCTCAGACTATGTTAATAAGAATATCACCAGACTTCTCTCTTCAAAGTCTGTGTTGTGCCGCAAGTATATAAACATGTATCTATAGAGAGACCTGAAGGCACACTGGCTGTTTTTTACAGCTTGTTTGTTGACTAAATATATTTTTGGAAAAAAGCTTATAATGTTTTTTACCTGTGTTAGCCACTTGGGCACTGAAAGTGCAGCTGGAGAATGGAAAAAATAAGTGCACTAAAAAGAGAACTCCATTTTTAAAGGGGAATTTTGCTCCTTGTTTTAGGTCAAATTTTTGTTTTGTAACTTCTTACAAGACAGGAAAATTAGCTTTGGAAGCGCTACTGCTCAGGTGCCTGTGGTGGACATGCATAATGTTTCCCCAGCAAAAACTGTATCTGATATAAAGTGATAAAGCAAATTTAAACCAGTGAAGCCACTTGACACCCAATGCTTGAACATTGCTGTTTTTGTGATGCTGAAATTATTAAGAGGACTCAGTGTAGCCATAATGACCTAAATATTTAATGATAATCCATATGGTCTATTGTATACACTTGTAATTCCACTTAATCGAAACACCTTGTAACAGCCAATGAGTTTACAGAATGATCAGGAAATTGTAATATGCAGTGTGCCAAAGGCAGGATTCATGAAAATACTGTCATTAAGTCAGGACTTGTTGTGTGTTCAGTTTTTGAATCAGATAAAATGTTATGAAAAACAAATGCTTGTGTGTGCTTATTTCAACTTTACTGACTCTGTAATTAGCAGTAGATTAATTTATTTTTATACACTGCAGGTTGTTTTCAGAATAGAACAATAACAACATGTTGAGGATATTATGAACAATAGTGGTACTTTTGATTTGAAACAGGATGTACGGGGCAGTCCCTCTTATTAACCTACTTTTAGCTGTAGCCCATCTCAATGTTCTGGGACTGGAGTAACATCAGCTTCAAAAAAGTTTATCCAGATAACATTTGTTCGGAAATTTGCTGCAACCTGAGGAGGGGGCAACAAGTATTCAGTGTTGTAATCAGTGAATGATGAGTGAATGAGTGAATACAGTGATACTACCAAACTCTGTGCACAACTTCTTACATAAATGTCTCATTAGTAATGTATTTACGATATGATGCTAACTTTTTTTATAACACACCATGTAACTAAGTTGCTGTGAAAATTCCTTACTTTCATTTTTAAAAAGACCCAGAAAAAATACAGATACATGACCTCAGGTGTCCATAATGGGAGCTTTGGGCCAGGCCCTCGAGTTAATTTAGTCAGGTGGGACAAAGTCATTGTTTTGAAAGTCACAAGTCTCAAGTTTTGGCTCTCAGGTCCAGAGTAAAGTCTAAGTAAAGACAGGCAAGTCTCTAGTTAAGTCGTAAGTCCTAAACTTTGAATTTCAAGCTCACAACAAGTCATTAGCACCACTGATCTATTAAATTTACACAAATCGTGAATGCTTTTTGAAATTTTTAGTTACTTAAAATAAAAAATTAACACAAGACCACCAGGTAATCCACTTCATGGTTTGTATTTTAACTTGATTGAATGTTGGCGGATGCTCAATTTAAGTAGATCCTGGGGGAAAAAGTTTTGACTTGCTGGGAATGACAACCATCAACGTAAGTTGATTTGGGAATTACATTGTAGGACCCAACGGATATGGGATTTTCAGGGCCAATGTCAATACCAATAATTGGGAGTAAGTAAATTCTGATATTCAATATATCAACTGATATTGCACATAAATAATATTCCCTGATTGTGGTTATCAAATACTAGTGACAAAGACGTGTAAAGGAGGCAGGACATCTTACATCTAAAACTGTATTCCAAACTAAAGTGCACTGAAGAGTCTGAGCATCTCTTCCAGACAACAGTTTTAATATTGGAGTATAATGGTGAACCAAACACCAGTACTGATTATCTGTGACAGCCCAATATATTTATGGCACACTTTTTAAATAACTTACATTTAAATCTCAAGTAGTTTTGAGTACAAAAGCTCGAGTCCAAGTGAAGTCACAAGTCACTGGTGTGAAAGTCCAAGTCGAGTTGTCTTAAACCATATTAATTCAAGTCTAAAGTCATCATATTTGTGACTTGAGTCCACACCGCTGGTTCATTTGAGGTTTTTTGGGGTGAAACTATTACTGCCAAGGCCAAGAATGAACAGCTGTGCTAAACTCTCACATGGTGGCTACAGTTACAAGCATTTAACATTAAACCTATAAAACAAATCAGACTCAAACAGTTTGTTTGCTCAGAGATTTACTTGTTCAGACTTGGAAGATAAAATGAACAATTCATGTCAAGTTAAAACTCACTTCAGTTAAAGTTCAGTCTGATATGACTGAAATGGTATGAAAGAGCACCGGGCATACAGCACATGTAAACAGATAAAATGAGCTCAACATAAGAGCAGCTGAAGGGAAGTCACATGTACATTAATAATAACCTGGTACAGTTTTGACAGCAGCAGCACACAGCCAGCCAATGTGTGAGCCTGTGTAGAAAAATACTGTGTTCAGCTATGTGGTGCAACAGGAAAGTCCACAGCCGCTTTGAACATTCAAGATCCAGATGCATCGTTTTACATTAAAACCTTTACACTGATTTAAAACTACTGTCTTCTCATTATTACAACTGAGAAAATCATTTTCTGCCATCAGCATTATTAAAATGTCTGACGAATCATTGACCCAAATATATATATGTGTGTAGACAGCCTACATCTGACTGGGTTCATCATTTCAATCAAGACTTTGCAACCATGTTTCCCTCACAAAATATTTTAAATTAACACATTATTAGAACCTAAAACAGATTCAAAAATCCACAAAAAGTTTGTGTTAACACATTCAAACAAGAACTGGATTCGACATCCAAATGTAACTAACGTTTTCTCTACAAGCCGGCATGTTTAGTATCTAAAGGTCCGTTCCAGGAGGTGACCTTTAATCCCACCAACGCCAGCATCAAGCACTGAAACACGGCTCCATCACTGCACGGTGGCTCAAACGCCCTGTACGAGTGTCGAATACTGCAGGATCAGGAACACAAAAGGAGTGTAGCTTAAAAACATGAGGAAGATGTGGTTGTTACAGTTTGAACCTCAGTTGACACTTCCTGCTCCACATGGTGTGGTCGCTGAGGGCGCCGATGAGCCTGCTGGTGGGCGTTGGCCTGGCGATGCTGGAGAATGGTCTGGAGTTGATCGAGACATGAGGCATCTCCTTCTTCAGAGAGGGCAGGTGGCCGTTTTGAACGATGCCGAACACGTCCAGCAGGCTCATTGTGGGGATCATCTTACCCAGGTCACTGGAAATGACACAGGTTTGATTCTAGACGTGTAATCTCAGTCAGTGTGTGTTTGTACTGCAAACTGCATTGAATTACTTTTGCTGTTAAAGCGCAATGGATGTTTTCTGTTGAGGTGCAGCAGCAGTAACAAAGTGTTCCTCTGCTAACGTTAAGCTAACGCTGTTTTACAGAAGCTGTGCTGCACTGTGTTTTCTTTCCATTTCAAACTGAAGTTATCCGTCACTTTAAGCCTGTCGTGTTTTCCCTGGGCTGTTTCTTCTTTTGCCTCTCGCTGTTTTCTTTTCCCTCTTGCTCTATTTTGCAACTCGCACCTGATCTCACATTCACTTAATAGCGGATCAACAGCGAAGGCACGTTGTGTGACAGAAATAATTCTCCTTGCCAAACACAGAGTGCCCAGCACTACACTGGACCTCAATGGTGCTGTACAGGACGATACAACCGTGCGTTACGCAGCACTAATGGTCCTGGATTAAACGAAGCCTCGAGGCATCTTTGTGATCGAGTTACTTGATTTACTTAAGGAGTCATTTTAGTCCTGTATGTTTGCATGCACACTAGTTTTCCACTGACATTCGCAATATTGTGGTATTCCGAATTTGCCACAAGCCACGTAAACAGCATAATTCAGATGGATATTCCTAATAAGGCCTTTGGAATTAGTCGTTTTCCAGTTAAGACTTGGCATATATGCCGGTATTATTCCTGTTTTAGGAGCTTTATCTGGACATGTATAAGATGCAGCCTGAATATGTGCCTCCGTCGGGGTTCTCACAGCAGTCTGCGACACACGGCCTTTGAGTTTGAAAAGGAAGTAAATTCTTCTATAGTGCTTCAACAGGACGTGCGTCAGGCTGCTTGTAAAAAGGAATATTAGTGGAATATTCTTTTTCATGTACTATGTAAACGGCTTAGTCGGAAACTGTCATTTTCAGAATAAGGGTAAAAACTGGAACATGCTGTGCATGTAAACGTACTCAGTGAGTCAAAAAGTAACAGAGGAGGGACAGCAGCAGGGCAACTTACGTCAGGGCAGCGAGATGAATGTGATAGCAGCGACTCAGAGACAAGTGCAGAAGATTCTTCAGCTGTTTGAGGACCGGGAAGCTGTCGGCCATCAGCCGAGTGCTGTCACTGTAACACAGAGGAGCCAGGAGAACATAACGTATGACAGACATGAAGAAACTTAAAGCTGTGTTCCTCGATTTGTTTTGGACACTTGAGGGCTACGGAACAGTTAACGTACACGTCTGACATGCTAATCCCTTGCAAAGTTGCTAAAGTGTGTTAGGGTTAGTTTTTCTTCACCACTGTCACCAACGGTTTGTTCATGGGCAAACTGCTTTTAGTTTTTGAGTATCAGTAAAATGTGCTGTAGACCTGATCTATATGTAAAGTGTCTAGAAAAAAACATGTTGTCATTTGGCGCTGTATAAATAAAATTAACTCAACTTGAACAGCAAGCAGACTCACAGCAACATTAAGATCACTGTGACAAATGTAGATATTGAGGACCTTTCGTATTAACACATTCATATTTTTTAAAATCAGGTATTGAATCCCCTGGACTTTTTCTCGTTAACATAAAAGAGCCCCAGACAACAAACTGGACCCGTAAGCTACCAAACAAACAGTTCATGAAGAAGAATACAATCTTACCTTAAGTCTAGAGTTTGAATATGGGGACATCTCATCACCAGCACCTTCACATCTGTAAAAACACAACAAATCTCAGATCTAAATTCCTGTAACAAAATGCATATCGGAATCCTCCAAAGTGGGCAAGCAGTGGCGGTGGGAATCACCAGAGATCTGATGAAGAGCGCTGTGGGTACACCCCAAACCTACGTCACATTGTGGTGCAATACGTCACCTTAACGGAGCCCTGCAGAGTGTGAGTCCTTTGTCTTTTTAATCATTTAATCATTTTTGAACTGCAAATCATTTTCCCAAAATAAAACTCTGTCAGCATCATGTTTCATCCAATATGATACATTTTTCAGTCAGTTCATCTCCCTTTAATAATTTTTATTGCATTTTTATTACCTCCCGCGTGAGCACTTGGCACCATCTAGTGGACTGAAAAGTCAACTGATTTTTTAAATTATTCTATGATGCAAAAAGGTGAGTTTGTATTTGCAACATTTATTTAGAATTATTATATAAAATAAATACTTGGTATCTATGAATAGATACAATACTATACAATATAGTCACGCAAAATATCGCGATAGTACAACGCATCGCTTCCCCCCACCCCTAGAAAGCAGCAAACCCAGGCTTAAGAAATCCAGAATCAGCACATTGATCTGGGGAAACACACTGCTCTCATGTTAGTGAACAGTGTGAGACACCTTGTGAATAAAAACTATTTGGTATGACGGTGCTGCCTCCGGCTGCTTTGTGTTGCGTAGGAACAGCAGGATTCCATTTCTTGATGGCAAAGTGGCAGCTGGGCGCCGCTACACTGACTGAAAGACTCTGAGATGCAACTTGAAGCCACAATGTGTAACTTTGACTGTGACCCGCCTCAACTCTGATTTACGGAGGTGCCTGAAAGCGACATGAAGGCTGCCTGCAGACTGAAGCTGCAGCAGCGGGTAGTTGTTGGGGACAGCTCCGCTAAATAAAAGGCTGCAGACAGACAGACAAAACTTATGACATGTATGGGAATAAAGTGACTCCTCTTGCTTACCGTCTGGCGTGAGGTTCTCTCTGTAACCACTGAGATTGAGGTGAGCAACACTGGAGCTCAGATTATTGACAACACTCTTCACATGATTATTGCTGAAGTCGCACCATGATATGTTCAGCTGCTCTAAACTGCACAGGGACAATACAAACAAAACACACTCAGTGTTAGAAAACAGCAGAGCCGGAGGTTGAGCTGATGTTGTTTCTTACAACAAATATCTGACCGAGAGCAGGATGTGAGCATTTCAGCCAGAGCGGCAGCAGAGAAGCCGGAGCAGCCACTCAGATTGAGCTGCAGCAGCTTCGGGTTCTTGGACAGAGAGCTGAGAGAGAGAAAGAAACGATCAGTCACTGAGCAAAGAACACATGCATGCTGTTTTATTTATTTTTTTATTTAATCGTGCAAGGGGAGGGGACTCTAGCACACCCAAAGTGAGTTACATCGTCACTCCGTTAACTGTGTTGGTATTTTGTGAAATAAATGCATAGGAGGATCAGAACACTGTCGCAGGTCTTTTTCTAGAATAATATTTATGGCTGCTACCTTAGCGTGTTCCCGTGTGTGTATGAGAGAGGAAGGACAGATGCACAAAACAGAGTAAGTGTCTGTGGCAGCACTGAGTCTTGAAACTATGACAGGCTCATCGTACCGAGTGAGTTTTATGCCGATTGAAAACTCTCTAACCATCTTAACTTGTAAAAATGTTCATGAAAAGTTCCGTCGCTGCTGTTTACATGATCACTGCAGCGGTCGGTGTGGGTCAGACTGATCAGGGCTCAGTGGACGATGACATCGTCCATCGGCCCAACCCCCACCCACGGCATCTCCCGACCACCCGGACCAACAAGCTGGCCAGCCATGGGAGGAGAGCCTTGTTTCACAGCTAAATTTTTACATTATTCAACATTTTGTTAATAAACTTTATTTAAAAATGTGACTAATGAGCTGTTTTTTCAGGATTCAGTCATTATCAGGAAATGCAAATTGCAATAAAAATGATATTGATCGATATTTTAAAAAATGACTGTGATCGTTGTTGTTTTGCCGTATCACCCAGCCCTGCGTTGGACCGCTGAAAACTTACCTGATGATCGTGTCCGAGAGCTGCAGACCCTCCAGGCTCAGATACTCCAGCTGCCTGCAGTGACAGATGATGCTTTCCAGAGCCGAGGTGGGGATGATGGAGCTCGACAGATCCAGCTGAACTAACTGCAGAGGGCTGAGACACGAAAACAAAAAAGAAAATGACACAAAGTTTTGTCTCTCTTTTAGAATCACTTTCCATTTGTTTGATTAATTTGCCCTCTCAGAGGAATCCTTCATTTGATCCTCAGAGCAGCACCTCAGTGCCCTCTGTAAGCGTCACACTCATGGCCCAAAATTTACTGTTTTACCCTCGTTGTCATCTGTCCAGGGGTCTCATTTATAAAACTTTGCATTGGCTCCTTACTAAAAGTATACATGCGCCCAAACGCCAAAAATGGCGTACGCTAAAAAATATTCAGACTTATAGAACCGTGCATACACACACTTGTAAGCAATCTTTCCTTTATAAATCACAAATCACCTACAAGTGTGCGCACGTTTATCAGCCTCTTATCCCGCCCTGTACACGCCCATTTTTAACCATAAATAGTCAATGCAAAGCACCTCATGAATGTGATCCGCATATAAATGAGCCTGGCACGCAATTGCTCCTTTGTAGTGAGTTATGGCGACAGGTGAGAGAAGAACAAAAAAAAGGAACTTCTCAGAAATTGAGAGAGAGAGACCGCTGTAGGGGAGGCGGAGGACCGGGGAAAGAAAACCCCAAAAACAGAAACAAAACAAACAAACAAAACAAACAAACTTTTACATAATAATAATAGTAATATTTATATAATTTTACTTAATTGCATCGCTTTATTGGCTCACTCAGGTCCACGACAGAAGTTCTACCAGTTTTATTTATTTATTTTATAGTTTATTTGTCAGGGACCGTGCACAGCAGACATTCATCTCTAATACAAAGAGATGTATTGCACCAGATTATAGCTGTAAGATAATTTCCATCTGCAGTCCTTGTGTTGTTCCCTGCACGGCAAATACAAAACTGAGCGACATGGTTCGGGTTGGGGGGGGCGTTGTCTTTTTTTTGGCGCTGTTTTAATTCAAAGACCTGCAGGCACTCGCCATCTTGCATAACGTTGGTTTTCCCTTCAGCCATTTATTCAGCAGAGAGAGAACTGTGACAAAAGGTCCCAGCGGAGCACTCAGGCTTGTTTTGTTATTCTCATACAGGCGGAGGAAAGTGAGATGCTTTCAAATAACTAATTAACATTAACTTAAAAAAAATTGTACGAATGATTTAAAATCACCTATGTGCCGTGACATGCACACACGACGACTAATTTAGTCACTGCAGAATCAGAATCAGGAGGGGCCGACAGATTTCCTCTCACCTGGCTGAAACGATCCCTTCACTCAGAATAAATTTTGCATGTTGAATAACCGGCTGCTACACTCACCGCCCGTCTGTCAAATGCAGATCTTCCACGAAGGCGCGAGGGCAGCGCAGCCTGTGGACTCCAGTCTTCAGCACCTGCTGCAGAGCTGAACCCATGTGGGTCAGCCCCTCCAGATCCACGCTGCGCCACAGCGACTCATCGAACCTGGAACACACACACACAGAGGCAGGATGAGATATTTATTGTGTGTACTTTTCTGAGCAGACTGTTCAAACTGTTCTAATATTTACTGACTGAGTCAGTTTATCTACATCAATGATTATTATTTATAAAAACTTAATATTTTGTAAAAACACGGTGCTGTATCATTGATAGAGGTATTTCGTCAAAAGTATAGTCAGACTTAACTGTATGTACAGTCCTGCTTTTTACAATTTCACTGAATTTTTTTTAATTCAAGCATTTTCACACTTTTATAAAGAGAATTCAGACCTCTGACTCAGTGTTTTCTGTGTATATGTGATCACTCATAGAGGACTCGGAGCCCTCTGAAGTGAACCGTACTCGCTTTGGGTCCACATCTCCTGGTCTTTGTGGACACAACGTGCTACCGGTTCACTTTGCCTTTTTCCCCACTGTGTTTCAGCCCTGTAGGCTTGCCGTAGACAACCCTTGGACGCTTGAAAAACATAAACATGGAAACATGGCTGCTTCTAATGGACACAAAGTAGTTTGGTCTGAGGAAGAACTGACGGCGCTTCTCCAGATATGAAGTGAGGTGAACATCAAACGGCAGCTGTCTACAAGTCACAGACATGCTTCAGGTTTTCCTCCACGTTTTTGTTCTAATGTGATTTGAACAATTCTTTGGGTTTTTCCATCTCTGTAGACTAATCTGACAAAACCACACAGGAGTGTAGATATGACAAGTACAGCAGCAGCCATCTTGTTTCAAGCAAAAATTACCCATAATCCACAGCAGTAAAGGGCTAAAAAGCTGCTAAATCCAACATATCAGAGATCTAATGCCACAGGGAGCCTTGCACCGGACTTTGTATCTTTTTTAACCGAGATTTAAGTGTTTTAGAAGTACTGAGCACACGACACAATACAAAAGACTTGGATTATTCCACACTAAACTCTTTTGATTTTGAATGGACGATTTTAAGATGGATTTGATGTTTTAAAACTGTATCTCCATAGAATGCTGGCAAAAGCAGATAAAATGAGTGGCTCGCATTTTTGGAAATAATCTATTTACCGTGGAACAACGTTGGAAGGACAAAAACATATTCTTCAATTCAAGATACTTAAAGGGCGAGTAATTAATACTAACAGCTTGTGGTGAATATCGCTTTAACTTTGGTTTGGGCTGACAATCACGGCGGCATTGTCTGGGTTTAAGCTCTCGACAATTTTGAGGACCGCAAGAGCATCAAGAAGACAAATGACCACAGTGACACCAGCTGCAGGTGCAACAAGACTGAGAAGAATTCAACTTTGGACCAATCCGGGAAGGAAGAAAGTTTTAGTCATAAGTAATTCTCAGTGTCGTGTTGAGGGACTCACGCTAAGCGATGCCAGCGCTTGCAAACGGTGGACATCCTGAGGAGATCCCGCATAGGGAGGTAGAAGAGGATCCTGAGAAGCAGCTCGTCAGGCAGGTGGTCCCATGAAATGTCTGCTGAGGGAAATGATGATGGAAAAGGTTCAAGTCTGACAGTCGAGCAAAGTTACAGGCGATACATTACTGCTTAGAGGAGGTCAGAGGTGTTTCCTACCTGAAGTGGACTCTTTTCTCCTCCTCGATCTCCTGGCAAGGACAAACTGGTTGCCCTCATTTTCTTTCCCCTTGCTGCTGAGCCTCTGGTGCTTGTGGCTCGGAGACCACTGCTGGATGAGATCTGTCGGGGTGCATTCAGTGTCCAGGCCTTCACCGAAACAGCCCCTCGACTTGCGCTTGTTGATCCTCTTGGACTGAGATAACATTGAGTCCTGAAGACTCAGCAGGGGCAGATCCTGCAAAGGCATGCTGAGGAGAAGACAGTAATCGAACATCTTTATTTCTAAAATATTGGCGAGGTTACAAACCACGTTACACTCTGTTTTTACGGTTACATCGCAGAAAAAGGTCGATTAGCCACTTAGCTTCCCCCAGAGGAAAACCTCTGCCTGCCCGCCATATTGATGCAGCTTCCAGCGATGTGACCGCGCAAATTACATCCACAAAAGAAAACGCAAAACTTTGTCACTTGGAATTCAAGAGGTACAAACGTGTAGAGATAAATTGTCTTTTTATTCTAATATTTAACATCAACTTTGCAGTTTATTAATGCAGGAAGGACGCGTGGATTGACCTGGAAGGCGGCGGTCCGGCTGAGACTCAAATGAAAGCGCGCTATCGAAAATAACGATGATTATCAGCTTCAGTTTCATCCTAAACCTGCTTAAAATGGCGGCTCACAGACTAACTTGATTTGACTCACATTATTAGGTGTGCAGTTCGATCGAAAATACGTTTAAATGACGTTACGCGGTTTTACAAACAGGCTAACGAACGTTACGTTAAGTGTTGGCTCGTTCTCACATGGATGACACGTTCAAATGAACTTACGCTCGTGTTACAACTTTAACGTTACATACACAAAGTGTAAAAACGTGCGTAAACACACCTTTGTCCCGACATCTCCTGTAGTTCAGATTCAATGTGTACGGTGAGGAAAAGTGCACATGAAGACGCAGACTGTCTCACTGCGACCCTCCGACCAGACTCTTTAAACTCACCGCCACCGGCAGGGCGCCCTGTATTTCCACGTCACTGACGACACGCCGCCGTACGTCATACGTCATACGTTTCTCATGTGGCGTTCAAAAGTCGCTCGTTTTTTCCGCGTTTTTCGAACGCTAAAAGAAGCGGGTCAAGTCCGTTTTTTTTCCCCTTAAAATCACAGCATCGTTGTCTCAGGACGCTTTACACACAGAGGAGGTCTGTTGCGCATCAATGCATTTTTGTTCTCCAACTTTACTGTAATAGTCAAACAAAACGGCAAATGCGTTCTCATCAAGGACATACATCTGTTAATGAGCAAAAGCCCAAAGGCATAGTGTGTCATGATGTGATAAAGAGGACAATGTTCATAATCAAGAGAAAAACTCTTTTCTGAACTTATAATGAATGGCCTAAAATAACTTAGTCATCCTCAATTCACCCCTTTGCCCTTTCAGTTCCACAATTTTTGGTGTCATGAAGCACCAAAAGCAAATATATATAGCCTATACATGAATAATAGTGAACAGGCTAATAAAATAAATAGGTAGTATTTTATAGAAATGCCCCTCTGGTGCTTTAATGTTCAAGAAAACACAGTGAAGGTCACCTTTGGATCCCCCCATGGCAGAAACGTGATGAAGTGCCCGTCAGGCTGGGTGCCCTTCCAGGTCAAGTGGCCTCATGGGAGCCCTTTCAGTGGGCAAAACGTGGTAAAGTCCCCTCTCAAGTGTCCTCCTGATGGACGAAACGTGGTAAAGTCCCCTCTCAAGTGTCCTCCTGATGGACGAAACGTGGTAAAGTGCCCTCTCTCGGGTGCCCTTCCAGTGGGACAAACCAGTGCTTTAAGTGGGCCGGTACACACCCCCACTTCTAGATTTTACTCCCTGGTGTAGCGGGACTTTTTAGGGCATACCAGGACCTCTCACAAGCTCCCAGTGGCCCCTCATGTCCTCTCCATGTGAG
>JAQFJA010000011.1:676206-686961 GCA_029874485.1 Naso brachycentron | reverse complement strand
ATGACGAGCAAACAACGGATAGGCCTACTTTATTTTCTTTCAGGTGTTATTATGTTGAATTCTGTGTACACGACACTAAGGGGTATTATCATTTGTGTCGTCTTTTTTTATTATAATATCTTAACACTTGCGAAACAACAAATCGAGGAGCCTGAATTGAACGTAGTTACAGAGTACAAGCGGAGCTGGCAAAAACTGGAATCACTGATGAACTATTCAAATCAAACTTCAGCGGCTAACACTTTGAAACGACTAAAACTGTGATTATTTTTTTCCATTCTCCAGTCCAACAGTGGACTCTGTTGAATCTGACGCATTTGTAAATGACCTGTGGAGGGCAGCAATGCGCCTTTACTTCGTCCTGTCAGGCGGAAATCCATAAGAAGAAGAAGAAGAAGAAGAAGAAGAAGAAGAAGAAGAAGACGACGACACAGAAGAAGAACAAACCGAAGATGCAGCGAGACAAAACTAGCAACGCCGGCGGGGCTGAAAAGTAAGAATAGTTTTATACATTACCACTTAGAAGACAGTTGTGGTTTTTTACCAATTAAAATACCTTCGGACTTGTTTTATATGTCCTGTGTTTGAACATAAATGCCCTAATATCGTGTGAAATTCTCCTTCAGGCCTGACCGGGAGGCCGCCATAATGTCGAAATACTACGATGGAGTGGAATTTCCTTTCTGTGACGAGTTCTCCAAATATGAAAAAATGGCAAAAATAGGACAAGGAACCTTTGGGTGAGTAATTCAATACTCAAACTTACATTTCAGGTGCATATTAATCTGTTATTCGTCTTTGTAACGCCGTGGCTAACATTAGCTGCGCCGTTAGCTAACGTTAACTTTGTTTACTAGAGTTAACTCCTATTTATTTATATGCCATCGAACCCATTTATCAGTTTGTGCGCAGTCGCCAATTCCTTTGATTATGACAATGTAGCCCACTTAAATATATAAAGTTACTTATAAATAAACTGGCAGTTCTGTTCATGGTCATTAAACTCTTGTAGTAATTATCATTTCCTATCAGTTTGCTCCATTATATAAACAATGTAAGCTGACTCGTCCCTCTCAAACCACATTAATAAAGTAAAAACATAAATAGTCAAGCACAGGAAGGAACTACAAGACGTTAGTTTTCACCATTGATCTGGTAGAGACTGTCAGGGGCTCCACATTTGTAGACATATTATTTCAATAGTTCTCACATCCAACCTTCCGACAGTTTTTGTGATTGTCAATACTTCAGTAAATAAGTACATGAATAAAAGGTAACATATAAGACTATGATATGACATATACACTGGTTAACACCTGCAACGTGTGTCTTGTCTCTCTGTCACCATTAGTCACACGTTTCCTCCTGACAGAATAAACCTTCATAGTCTGACAAATGAATTCAAAATCTGTCCATTTCCACAAAAGGAAAAGTTTCTCTAGAAGGCTGTTATGTTGACTCAACATCCAAACCAGTCAGAATATGAAAAAATGACAGCCAGGCATTTCCTGTCCTGCCCTAATCTGCTGAATCTGCTCTGATCCGCCCTCATTTCCAGGCAGGAGAAGCTATGAGCTCATACGTTTTATTTAACTTTAAACTTTTGGGATTGAGAATAAACAAATCTCCTGGGTCTGGGCAGTTAACGGAAAATAACCGACAAGAAGAACCCCTCACCGACTTGATCTGCTCCGCACAACCAAACGTACTTACACAATCCCAATTAGTTGACCTATTTAAAGAATTTGCGAGGTTGTTGTCAGGTCCCCTTTCATCATAACAGAAGTATTAAACTAAATGACTCTGTAAACTGTAAACTATGCAAAAGTGAGGATCGGGCGAAGGTGACATCATCATGATGTAGTCAGTGTGATTTTGTAAAATCTGTCTTTTTACACTCCATTAGAAAAAAAAAAATCTCAGCATTTAAGCTGTGTTTAAAAAAAAAAATCACACTCAATAAATAATTGTTCATTAAGGCCTTGACACTCCGGGTGCGTAATGAATAAATGACTCAAAAATGCAAATTGTACGGATGCGAAATGTTTTGATCGAAACTCTCCCACCACCAGCAACATGTTATTGTGCCTGAAACACAGGAATATAAGTTTGTGAAAGAGTTTTAACGGCTCACTCCAAAGAGAGAAAAGTGGGCTCACATGTCACAAATACAACATTAAAACATATCAGAACTTATCAGTCATCTAACACAAAATACTGAGCAAAAATACAACATCACTTCACAGGCATCAACAGCGGGCGGGTGTAAGCCAGATGATTAGATAGGTGGAAAGTCAACAGAGGCTCCCATATGTTAACATACGTTAGCTGATGTTACCTCATTCAAAAGTGAACTACCTAAGGTAACATTACTCACCATTTGCAGACCCAACTGATCAGTGATTCTCTGCCACATGTTATCTTTATAATCTGCGTGTCATTTGTCAAACAGTGCTTGGTGTTGAGAAACACAGATAATGAGCTTGTCAACCATTGTTGTTTATGTTGTTGTGGGATATGGACTTGACATCCGCTCCGTACAACCATCATGATTTGTTGATGTGTTTGTTCACAGTGCGAATGTTTGGAAAAATCGACCTCGATTCGAAAAATAAAAGCTGCGCTTTTTGACAGCATGATATTCGGATTGTATGTGAAAATACTCGTGCCTAATCAACAGTTTGAAAAATGTTTTTTGCTTGAGAATTATTTGCACCAAAAAAAAACGCATCTGGTATGCTTAAGTTATGATAAAAGGGGAGCTGACAACAGAGTCACGAAATTCTTTAGGTCACCTGGTTGTGGTTGTGTTAGTACTTTTGGTTGTGCTGTTCTGCAGCATCTCTTGCTCCGGGGCGGAGCTTGGGGAGAAATGTTAATCGAATTAAATGACATGAGCAAGATCAGGTCAGTGAGGGGTTCCTAATGTCAGCTTTTAGTTATTTTCGGTTAATTGCCCAACCCTAATGTGAGGCTTCAACTTTAAATTTAGACTGCTTCGTAATCAGTTGATAGTTCCTGGTAGGGACTTTAACCAGTTTTTACTATTGGTTTGATCTCTTTATCAGCTGATAGTGGATAGGCAGCCTGAACAAGGTCCACTCAAAATTAGTTGTAAAGATGTGAATAACAGTCTCTGATTTCTTGTCACTGAGTTAACCTGTCATGTCATGTCATCCATTTTGTTTTTGTGCATTCACCAGAAGTAGGCTGAGTAGAGGAGTAGCCTTCAGTCCAAGCTGAGTTAGCTCAGCTGTGATTCCAGCTTTGGTCCCTCCCCTCCTGGAGCATTTTTACTGCTTGCAATAATGTTTGATTTGACTGGTCTGATTGGGAGATAATGTTAGCAGTGATCGTTTTAATGTCCACTGTTCTTAATCCAGTCCAAGCATTTCCTTTTGCAACTTTAATGAGTGCATTTCTGTCATAAATAATATGTGCCTCAGCTTTGGTGGCGTTCGTTTTGTGACATTATAAGATGTTACTTCCGTGTCAGAAACCAACTTTGATCTCATGTTGATTTTGTGTTTTTTTTAAACAGATACATGGAGTTGGTCCACACAGACAGTAACTTTGAACCAGAGGAGAGCTTCTTCCAACTTTTTTCAGACCCTCGAAGCACCAGACTGACCAGGGTACAGCTGAGAGAGGACTTCGTACGTGACCGAGATCTGGAGGCCATTAGAAAACAGGTGGGATGCCGCATGTTAGTCACACACGAGTTTGGCAGAATAAGCTGATCACATCTTAAGGATAACAATTTCACTTTCCAGATAACCTCTGTGGAGCTCCTTACCCAGAAAACTTAACAAAAACTTGTTATTGTTACTTTGTGTCTCTAAGACATTAGGATAAGACAAGGTTTTTTAAATAGAAAAAAATTATTTGTGATGTGGGGAGACAGTATAGAACTTATAATGTCAGTGAGTGACTGGCATGTATACGTAATGAGAGCTAGCAAACGATACCTATCGATTTGTTTATGCCACAACATTACAGCATTTGTTAACTATCAGGCTATAACAAAACTGATATTGGTTGTCTAATACTGGTTCTAAAAAATAAATGATGTGGTAACGGATTGGGGCATAGACTTGCCGATGCCCCATATAACATTTTAGGCAGTATCGGCCATTTCTGGGCAGCATGGTGGCTGAGCGGTTAGCACTGTTGCCTCACAGAGGCAGCAATCAGAGCCTAGTATGGTTCACCTCCTGGGTTTGATACCTGACTGGTGTAGAGCCTTTCTGTGTGAACTTTGCATGTTCCACCTGTGTCTGCGTGGGTTCCCTCCAGGTACTCCAGCTTCCTCCCAGCCTCTGAAAGACATGACATGACGTGTCACACTAGGCACAGCTGCTTCAAAAACGCCATCTGAGCGCATGTGGGGAAAAACAGCTTAGAACGCCTGTGGAGTGCTTGATGCTCCCTTAACTCTGGAATTGTCAGTTATGAAGTTTTCGGGAGGTGTCATTCAGACCCGCCCCCTTCGCCAGATTCTCCTCAAAATAGAGGGAAAACACCCGGGAGCGCTGCATCGGGGCTGAGGAAGTAGGAGGCTGTGAAGTGACATTGACAAGCGCTGCAACTCCACGTTTTGTGCGTCTAAAGTTAACTTTTTTTTCAAAGTTATATGTGCCAGAGATGACAGCTGATCACATCTGGATCAGCTGTCAGTCAGTATAACAGCTGTTTGTGTCCACACACATCAGCACACAGTTATCAGAGTTTATTTCTCTGCACTTTTTCACTTGATTGATAAACATCTGCACTGAATAAAAAGCTGCGTGCTATATTTAAACTGCGTACTGAGTCAAGCACAGATAATGACAACTGAAAAGAAACGTTTATATTTTTGGTTTATTTGTATTGCCTGTTTTTATTGATTTTTAATCATTGCTTAATAACCCAGAATATAATCAAAGTGTCTTTTGAACACTGGAATTTATTAATGAGGCTTAATGTTTCAGGAAAATTTAGATTCGGTCACTTTCGTCAGTGCTCAATGGTCAGCCTGACAAGTGACTTTTTTTTTTCTTTTTTTTAACTGACAGACTCACCTCTGACTTTCATCGTTAAAAATAATGTAAATTCATAACAGTTCACATGGGAAGTAACAGCTCATGGAAAAAAAAAAAACAAAACTATTTCCAATAAATGCAGAAGGCAGAAATTTGTTCTGAGGTGTGGACCGTAAATATTCTCCTTGTGCTCCTTAAAAATTTCAGTAAGGGAATGACAGCGCTCCTAGTAAAGAAAATTAAGAAAAGAGCCCTGAGTGGGTAACTTTGGGGTACATATCGATAACTTTTTGTGTTCTGTTTAGAAAAAATGTCATATCACCAGAGACAGCTATTAGTAAGTGACGTGGTCTGAGAGTATTGCTAGTTCTGTGTTTTCCCATGACTCTATATTCAGGATTGGTAAAAATCCTATCGCTGCTGTTCTATTTGCCAAATCAGTGACGCTCTTTGTACTCTCGGTCCCGATAGACCAATTTATTGCGAAAATATGCAGTACGAGACAAAATGGAGTTGTCAAGCAGTGACGATGAAGTTGTGGTTCTGTCTCTTCTTAAAAAAAGAAAAGGAAATACTGAGCTCATCCAATCCTAAAAACAAGACAAGGAAAGTTTCACCTGCTGATGAAGGAGCTGCAGAAAAATCCCAATCACCTCCATTTGTATTTCAGGATGTCATTGGTCCAGTTGGGTACGCTGCTAGCTTTACTGAAACCAGTCATTAAAAAGAAGACCACAAATTTCCACAAATCAGTTGATCCTGGCAGCTCTTTTGAGTCAGAGACAAACACAGAGACAAACACAGGGACTCTCTCTCTCTCTCTCTCTCGGTGTGTACACACCAAAAATGAAAAAAAATTTGCATCGTGTGATCACACGATTAACATCGCTTGATCAAATAAATTTTCGCCCTTCTGGCCTGGAGGTGACAGGAGGGAGAGGAGGGGCTTGTCTCCTAGATACCAAACCACGCTTGTTCCCGCTGCCATGCTGTGGAAAGTCCAGAGATGCCAGAGGGCCAAACGGTATCATGTCTCTGGGAGGACAACATCCTGCAGAGGCACACACAGCTCGGAGAGTTCTCCGCCTTCTCCAATGACATCCCGACAGCACTAATGTTATTAGAATTTGAACGGACTTTGAATCAGGCATAGCGGTCAAAACAACTGTTGCTGTGTGTGAATACGGTGGAGCTCTGAGAACGCGACTTTATACACCACAGAATTATCTTATGAACAGAGAGACGGCGTCGTTAAGTTTCCCAATGTTCCTGGGACTGTTACAATTGATACTGTGCAGAAAGGATGATTAAATCGGCTGTGGTTCATGTTAGAAAATGACAAGCCCTCCTTCCTCCTGACGCTACTAGCTAACGCTAACTGTGGCTGACACGGAGCTGTGTGACACAACTTAACAGGCTCCGGATGATTTTATTACCCTGAACCTGACGTAGTTAAGTTTCCCAACCTGTGTAGGATCTCCAAAACTAATACAGTGCAGGAGAGTTTACCATTTCCAGCACTACCTGAGGCTGACCAGTGCCCAGTTTGATGACCTGTTGGCTAGGATTGGTGCTCGGATTTGCAGGATGGCTGCAGAGCGTCTGTCCGTCTGTCTCTGGTAAGTGGCAGCCCATTTGCTCCGCAATTATGCACCCTACAACATCGATGTAAACCCTAAACGCTGATTGGCTGTCACGAGGCAAATACTTCATTGAAGTTGAATATTTTGAACTTGCACAAAGATGAGATAGACACGAAATTCACCTCCTCGCTCGAAAATTTGCTGCAGTTCTGTCGCACCACGGGTCTGTCGCGGCCCCAAACTTTGCATCATGCCATTGACTTTTTATGTCATTTCATCACGCCACAAATTAAATTTGCTTTTGGTGTGCACACATCTTCTCTTTCTCTCTCTTTCTCTTTCTCTCAACCAACCCTACAAAGGATTTTATGATTGACTACAGATGTTTTTGTAAACAACCGCGCCACAAACAGAGTTGAGCAGGTACTGTAGCCTTATTGTTTGGGCACACTGATTGGTGAATGATAAAATCTTATGTCTCTTCGTGAAAAAACAGCACCCTTTATGTTGAAACTAGTGATGTATGACAAGTTTGCTCAGTCAAGAGAGTTTGGTCTGACTTGGGAGACTTAGGGGAATTCCACAGGATAAATTAAAAAAAGATTATGATACAATTACAATATGTTGTTCTTTGAGATCCAGTAGCTGGTAGCTGCAAAATAGCTGTTAAGAACGAGGTTTGTAGAGGTTTGGACACCTTGCTGTTAAATATTAGAACATGAATTCATCTCAGTTTGGTTGAGAGGGAGACAAATTTCATGGACAGATGTGTGTCTAAAAAAAATAAATAAAAAAAGGACAAATAACACTAACTTCTGCACAACCTGGTAAATAACTCATGAAATGTTGGTTTGTTGCAATTTTGGTGAAATGACCCTTTAAAAGTCACTCTCCTGATTTAAGTGGGATGAAATCTGTTTGCACAATCAGTGAGTAATAAACTGCAGAGCTCTAGCCAGGATTATTCTTCTATTTTGCTGTTAAAGCATGGAGGAAAGCTCTTAATCTTGAATGTGTGGCTGCCGATCTAATCACTGAACCTTATCGTACATCTCCACATCTGATGTTCCAATTTTTAGGCCGTCAATCCCCAACATAGCACTTTGCCACAGCTTTCATCACCAGAATTCCGTTTAGTCCTATGTTTCCATTTCTCACACTCTTGTTTGATAAACTCTTTTGTTTCCAGCGATCAAACAAGTGGCTGCAGTTTTTTGAGCAGGCGTGTTATTACCTTTTTTTTTTTTTCCCCAACTGAGCAAAGACCCGAGCACCAATTCTAAAATTTTAGCCACTAGTTGTAAGGTCCAAAGAGCAGCATTGTGAAAAAATGTTAAATGTTTTGCTTTTTCTCAATACTCCAGTTAAGCCCCTCTCTGAATCAAGGCTAATTGGCAGGTTCTTTGTATGTGTCTGGCAGGTAGCGAGTTCTTCTTCAACTGACGATCGTTGATCGAAAACCAATTTAAGGCACAGACACCACCGGCAGGGCCATGCACAATTTACTTCCTGCAGGTTTATGGGAAGGAAATAGATATTCAAAACACATCACAAATTGTCAGTTCATTCTGCGTATACCCAAACCAGCCCCTGCACTGAAGGTGGAAATGAAATCACAAACACACACTGTGGTGTGGGGGCAGCTCTGATGAGAAGTCTGCAAGCGGCGGGATCAGTGCTTCAGGTTTCTGACAGACAGCAGTGTACACCAGAGGCTGTTCGATGGACCTCAAGCATCGAGCTAAACAGATTTGGTCCCAGTGGAGATGAAATTTCTTCTGCCTATTACAGTGAAATATTACCTTCTGCACTTATTTGCTGCTGCACTATTTTTTTCATTTTAATGCGCAGCAGTCCCATCCTAGTCTTTTTTCCTCTTTGGAGTTTAGTGTTGAGTTATCCACAAATACATCAGATAACACTTTGGATCAATTTAGCTTGAAACATTTTAAAAATCACTCACGCAGCTTCTTTGAACTCCAGACTGAACTGTACTGTCTTTTCTCCGAACTCACAGATACATAATCCTGCACTGTCTATAGCTTTATACAGAAAGTAAGCATGAAAGTATTGTATATCTCATGGAAAGAGGTGTGTACTAAACAAAATAGGAAAATGTGAAAAATAACAAAATTCGAAATAGCTCTTGTAACTTAAGTTGAGGTTGATAAAACAAAATCATCTTAACATTGACCTAACAACTGGCATAAGAAGGGGATAAAAGCATACAGACTAAAGAGTGGTGCATGTTGTATATCCATCATAGTAGCAAAGTAGTTTCATTACAGTGGTTTGTTTTTAACTTATGATGGTTAACATTTATTCAGGTTAGGGTTAGCATTAGTATTTACCATTAATGAGCTGTACATTGTAACAAAACTGACCTGCCATAATCACTCACCCTGCTCAGGTGAACATCTAAAGATGGCTTTCTAATGTAGTCCAATGTAAATAATAGAGGACAAAATCCATGTTACAGTCCTTGCTTTTAGTTAATTTAATGTTTCAGCAGTCTAAATTAGACAAATCATGTTGATATCTTGAGTAACAGGATTATATAGAAAATTCTTATCCCATGGTGTTTACTGAGCCAATAAAAATTGATGGGATATTTGTTACACTGAAGAGAGTGTAATTCTAATGATGTCAGGAGATGAGGAAAGCAAAAAGTTCACTTCATACAGTAATGCACCGGGCACAGACCTGGTCTAAGCGCAGGTCCAAGCATATTGGTAATTTGGTACAGCACAAGTGTTTCTTTTACCGCTTGTGCCCGTAGTGGCCCAAAGGTTAGAGAAGGAAGTTTATGACGGTTGCTAGTTTAAATCCCCAGACCAGCAGGATTGATCAGGTTGAGGAAAGCGAAGGGAACTGCTTGCCACACCTATATTACCACCACTGATGGCCCCTGAGCAAGGCACCTAACCCCAGTCACTCCAGTGGAGCAGCTCAGTGCCTGCATCGGGCTGTCGTACTGGGCAGCTTCCAGGTGTGCGTGTGGTTTTGGATTCTGACAAAGGTTTGGTGGATGTTCTCTCCATTTTATCCTGCTTACATTAACAATACGCCTGACCACAACTCCTTTTAAGAGCAACACTCCTATTGGTGCACAGAGGAGCCCACATACTTTGCTCTTTGGATAACATGGGTGCTGGGCATGAAAATGACAACGGCATTGGTTGGAAAACAATGATACTTGAATGATTAACTTGGAATGATAAACCTGTTTCAGTGTTCATATCACAGGTGGTACCAAGGGCAGGCTTCCAGAACTTAAGCCCGAACTGTTTTCAGCAAAACCCTACTGTTCATCATGTGGCATTTTTTGTACTATACCTAAATCAAAGCTGTATAGGAGCCCGTGTGGTTTAAATGAAATTGTCGGAACGAAGCGCTGACAGAACGGAAAACAAATAAGAAGCGGACAGTAAGACAGGGAAACAGGAAAGCAGAGGAGAGGAAAGGAGAGAAGGGAAGGGAATATAGTTAGTGGAAAGACAGCTAAAAATGTCGTTTATTTTCGGCTCTAAAAACTCATTCCAGTGAAATTATTCAGTAACACTGCTGTGCTCAGCCAGCTCCCTCATGTCCCAGTCCTTGCAGTGCAGGAAGGACTCTTGTTTTGTTGTTGCTTTGTGTTTGACTAAATGACTGTATGGTCAAGTTCACATGTTCAGTGTGTGCACATTCAGGGAAAGAAACAAAAACACGGCATGTTACTGTTCACTGTCAGTGATGGCTGGAGGAACATTGGAGCTGCTCAGGAGGCCTGCACACAGTGCATTCTTTTATTTGTTCACACACACACACACACACACACACACACACACACACACACAGTGAAAAATAATTGCAACAATTTGAGCAGTATTATTGAGCAAATTAGAGCAGTATTTACATTTTGCTAGTCTCTATAAACAGACTCTACATTCACTGAATGTAGAGTCAAGGTAGGCAGATCTTGCGGAAAAGCCCTGGTTTCTGGTTGTAGCCATTTGTAGTCAGCATAATTAACGAGGGACTGTTAATGCAGAATGCAGCCGGTGGGTTCCGAGATTAATTCTGTCAATTTCTATGCAATTTTTGGACAATTCTGCACATACTCACTCTTCTTGGCTGAACAAGATCGTCACAAACACCTGCACCTACAC
>JAQFJA010000011.1:594219-604337 GCA_029874485.1 Naso brachycentron | reverse complement strand
AAGTTTTAACTTTTAATTCCTGGTTTCACCTATAAGACCATTTAAATGTCCGTTTACGTCCGTTGTGAAGCAAGGCGGGAAACGCCGGTTCCCAGATCTCATGAGAATGTGTTGCTGAGAAAAGACACAGGTCTCAAACAAAGTTAATTTTCTCCTGATTTGTGTGTCTGAAAAACGACATTTTTGTGTCAGAATATTTGGAAGATATTTGTCTTGTGAAAAATGGGTCCAATATGTATCTGGGTGACGATGGGGCAAAAGAAGCGGTTGTAATCTGTTATCACGTTCATTTCTCCTGTAAGAATGAATGGACTCAAGACTGCGTCTAGTCTCCTAAAGGGGCGGGGCTGCGGTGAAACCCATGTGACACTGATACAGGAAACGAACTGTCATTGAGAAGTCTCGCTTTCTACTATTAACTTTGTCTGTACTGAGGCAACCGGCAGCCATTTTTGTGGGATTATGAATGAGACTTTTTTGTTTTGTTTAATTAAACCAAAATGCAATTTACCTGAGTGGAAGGAGTTTTTGGCTGGACCCGGGAGTGGGCAAGCCCAACAAATACGTCTGTCGCTGAGTGCGAGTGTGGAGCAGTCTAGCTAAGTGAGATAGTTCCAAAATTTTAACGTGTTTAATGACAGTAAACTCTATGAAAGAGAAGCTGAAAAAAGACGTTAAAAAAGACAGAAAGATTCCTTGATGACCAGTTTGTGATGCTTTTCTTTGTTCCAACGAGCTCACTCGTGTTTGTTTCATCTCCCCCGAAATATACAATCAAATGCAAGTATTTTAATTGTGATTAACCATGATTAATCACAGAATTTAAGAGTGATTAACTTGATTAAATTTCTTAATCGATTGACAGCACTAATATATAAATATATATATATATATGTTCATTCACGGCATAAGAATGTTAACCACATTTACCACCTTACCATGATGCGGTTTAGCCATATAAAAGGTTTTCACCTCGCCTTGTTTGTTACATGTGCAACATGTTTGTTTGCTGTCTGAAGAAAGTCAACAACTGTTTGTTGTCCTTCAGTCGAAGGAGGCCGGTGCTGATGACATCCTGGACATCTCATCCTGTGAGCTCTCAGAGGTCAGTGTGCTGCTGTCAGCTCTCTGAAGGTTTCTGTTAAAATCAAACACGTTACAGATCAATCAGAACTTTAATTTTTTAAATGACTCTATCAAAGTGAAGTAACTTATTACCTGTGACTAGTTTTGATTACTTTTCTAACATGTTTAAAGTGGCTCTTAAACATTATTTGACGTGTATGTTTGCTGTTGCATTAACATTGTGAAGATGTTTCATCAGAAATGATGTGAAACTGTTCACTATCATGGACGTACATTCGGACGTTGTGTTAGCTGTGGACGGACTTACAGTGAAAATAAATTATGCTGGTACAATCTTGTAGTAATGAGTGTGTGTGAAATGATGTCACCTCTGCTCTGTTATGCTGCAGGTTCCCCCCGGTGCCTTTTCTATCTGCAAGGTGCTACAGAAGAAGGTAAAGATGCCGTATGGAGGTGAAAAGTTTCAGGGACATTTGATTTTATTCTGCTCCATACTTAAATGTATTTGCAGGTTCACTTTTTAATGGAAAGTTATATTTAACATGACCTGAACGATATAGGGGTTTGCCTGTGTAACAGTCCATATCGGCCGATGGTATAATATCAGTACAGGCGTATTTGTTCTCTGATATGTGCCGATATCTGATGTAACTGTTTTTTTAAGGTCAGAAAAAATGCTTGGACTAGTGATTTAAAATGGTTTTATTATGTAGTTTGTCCATAAAAAGGCAGTCCATTATTAAATATCTAATAAGTTAAGTTTTTTATTGTTCAGTGCACTGATGTTTGAGATAAAGTTTGTTAAAATATAAAATATCCTGCCTCTGTTAGATATCTGTCAGCATCCACCCCAAAATTCCCATATCGGTTGGGCCGCAATATTTACTATATATCCAATTTCTGGATGAAATATTTTTAACACCAATATTTTAGAACTTGTGAAAGTATGTGTGTGTGTGTGTGTATGTGTGTGTGTGTGTCTCCCTGGCTGTCCCGGTCACACATGTCCTCTGTTGCTCTTTTTTTAGGTTCTTATCCTTCATACCAATGAGCTGAGGTCGTTGCTGCCCAAAGGATGTGACATCAACGGTCTTGCTACTTTGAAGGTAAAGTTAACTACACAAGCATGATGGGAATTTTTTGTTTCTGTTGTTACAATAAATGTTACAGTGTTGTATGGCACAGGTTGTGTTTACTGAATATTTTCCATCACTGATGTTTTTTATTAACAATGATGGAAAATTTTGAAGGCCGTCCGTCATTCTGACAGACTGTAATTCACACCCCTGCCAGATGGTGGCGTGTGTGTCAAATTAATTAGCGAACAACTAGAAATCCCAGTGTTCAGTGTAGCAGCAGAGCGCAGCTTCAGCTTCCAAAACAAAATTGAAACAGCGATTAGAGGTCGTCTGTCCGAGAGTAAAACACAAAACCTGATGACGACAGTCGCCTCTGCAGCGATCACACCTGGTGAAATTGATTACACACAAGCGAGCGTTCAATTTAAATCCACATGAACCAGGAGGAAGGTTTGAGTTCAGGCCACAGCAGCTCAGTTCAGTTCAATTCAGCTCATTTTTTTGTCAGTGGTTTGTTCATGATTTAAATGTAATGGCCTAATTTAGTAAAGCTGCATTGTTCATTTGCCTGTTTATTCACAAAGGCACAATGTTTTCGGTGGCCTCCGCTGTTACTGTGTGTGAAAAATCATTCAGCTGCTTAGTGTGGTGATTTATTTAGAGTGTATTGTCATTGCTATAAAATAACGAGATTACGTTAGAGCATCTCCCTCAGACATACGCCTGCAATCCCAATAAATACATAATATCCCAATAAATAAAAATGTCAAAAAATAAATAAAAAGATTAAAAAATAAGTAAAGTGCATTTGTGGCAGCATTCTTGTGTGTGTGGAGGGGGGGAATCGGTCTCTTGTGAAGAATGTCATGTGAGTGCTGCAGCAATGCAAAGTCCATTTCATAGTTACTGCAGTTGTATGATAGATGGAGCGTTATGTGTGAGGCCGGGTGGGGGGACAGAGGGGGTGGGTTGCTCATTCAGCAGCCTGACTGCTCGGGGTTAGAGGCTGTGGGCCAGTCTGCTGGTTTTGGTGCGGATGGATCTGTATCTTCTCCCAGAGGGCAGCAGGTGGAATAGGTGGTGTTGTCCTGTTGGCGGTCTCTGGGAGGCTCGTCCCAGTGACTTTCCCCGCTGTTTTCACCGCCCTCTGGAGAGCCTGCTGTTCAGTCTGCTTCAGCCTCAGTGCAGCTGGAAAACCACACTAACAGTCCGTATGTCAGCACACTTTCTATAGCACAATTATTAAGTTCGTACAGCAGGAAAAGTCAGAAAAACAGGGAAGTGTCGTATTTAACACAGAGCGCAATGTGTGTCTACATGAAAAGTGAGTGCACGGTCGTTGTCAGCTGTTCAACCTTTCGTTCGTGTTCGTGCCATGACTTAAATGATTCATCTGCAGGTTGGTTTCTTTATCTTCATTAAAGTAAAAATGAATGAATGAAAACTTTTACATCTTATCATTAAAAAAATAAAATAACAGTGACGGATAGTAATTGATTATGACAGTTTTTTTCTCGTCCCTGTCCGTGAAAATGAAGGACAATCAGAAAGTTTAACGCAACCTCTGTTTTATGATTTTGAAAGCAGTTTTTCATTTTGGACGTAAGTGAAGCTCACAAAAGGAGGTTTGATCTCGGTTTCGGTTCCTTTGTTTAATTCGACACAAAGCGATCTGAGGCTGTGTTTGGCTTGTGCGCTTTTATGACTGCATAAGCAGAAAATAGAAACAGAGAGAGGAAGTGTTATTGTGTACCATGTTTTAAAAGTGTGATGAGATTTCTGTCAGACCCCCCCACCCCGCGCCCCACGCTTCATCACTAACCATGACTGAATGTGTCTCCTCCCAAAGGTTCTGGATCTGCATGAGAACAAGCTCACCTCTCTCCCAGAGGACATCGGGAAGCTGACGTCACTGCAGGTAGAGCCACTGTGAACTCGACTCGAGGTGCAGAGGAGCTGATTGAGTGAATGCTGCCGTAACAACGTCTGTCTGCTCATTTTGTGTCCTGTCAGATTTTGAATGTGGAGAAGAACCGTTTAAAGGCCCTGCCAGAGTCCATTGGGGATCTGCGCCTTCTGCAGACTCTTAATTTGAAGGGTATGATGCTGAGAGCTTTCTGCTTATTCCCATGGGTGAGAGGACCTGAACAAGTCAAATGATGTTGCTTTTATTTTGCCGCGCCGCTGTGCGTCTGTAGGAAACTCTCTCAGTGAGCTGCCGTCCTGCATTGGTTCTCTGAGCAGCCTGCGCACTCTGGACCTGAGTGAAAACAACATCGTCCAGCTGCCCAAATCTCTGGCTTACATCCGAACCCTAGAGGTGTGTGTCTTAAGATTTAGACTTGACAAATATTTATAAATACTTGGATATTGTTTTGATTTAAACGCTTTGTGTGTGTGTATGTGTGCTGTGACAGAGCTTTACTCTTGATGCTGCTAAGATGTCCTACCCACCCGTGTCTGTGTGTTCAGAGGGCACAGAGAGCATCCAACGCTTCCTCTGCTCTGGTGAGCGTTTACTTATGACACACACACAAACACACACACACACACACATACGCACGTAAGGTTTGGGTGTAGATGTTTTTGCTCCTTAGTGAAACCAAAGCTTTCCCTCAAGTTTATCCAACAACATGAGTTAACTCTTAAAGCTGGGGTAGGCAACATCTGGAAATCAAGCTAGCTGTAGCATGAGACTCTGCTGCACCCTCCCCTCCCTGCTTATGCTCCGACTCTGGTTTGTTTTGCTTGTTGTCACTCTCTCTTTTAAGGCCAAGTTACACCAAAAGACGTTTTTTTAGACCACAGGAACTATTTCATAGCTCTCGGATCTTAGTTTGAAGTTTTACTGCATCCACACCGCAGAAACCGTAAACTATTATAGTTCTTAGAACTACGTTTTGAGGAATGTTTGAGCTCCAATTTCAGAGTAGGTACTTTCATAGCACTAGAGGAACTATAGTTAAGTAAGGCCACGTTGATTGGTCAAACTCAGGAGCTAGTGTTGGCAACCGCAGTTTGTAAAAACGCGACAGTTGTGTGAACAACACGACAAAAAATACGAACCAGAGCTTGTAATTAGATTGTCTTTTTTTGTTGTTGTATCCTCTCTGAGATTTAACAGCGTTCAGCACGAGATTCATGGTACATTATCGCCACATTCTGGAGCGGTAATGCAGTTACGTTTGCCTTCATTTGTTTTTGTTGTAAAGTTACATTGTAGGTCGCGTAGAAGTGACATTAGTGTACCAACTGCCAGCCAGTTTACATAGTTCGTCAATAGGGGGTTCCTATTGACGCTGCAAATGCCAACCGAAAAAAAACCCTTAAAGAAGTTTGGGTTTTTTTCGTTGCCAGTGTCACTGCTGGCTGAAAACAACAGAGGAGCATGTGCACTCAGACAATCCATCAAAAATACAAAAAACGCTTGTTTTAAAAGACGTCAAACTCGCCGAATGTTTGGTGGTGTCCTCTCATGTACCAACACTAAAACAGGAAGATAAACACGGATGTATAACCCAAAAATGTCTCCGGTCTGTTCATCTGTTGCCATCCAGCCTGAAAAAACCCTGATATGATTTTGGTCCATATGGACTTGTCCTTGTTTGGATATCTGAAATTGAAACTTTATGATCTGTTTCATTCTACACAACTCTGCAGTAGTGTCTCCATATTAGACTGTAGAGGTGAACGTTGTCGGATTGGTTTTTCAGAGCTGGGGGAGGAGTACTGCCCGCCGTCTCAGTATCTCCTGCCGGTGCTGGAGAGCGACTGCTGCAAACAGAACTCTGACTGTCTGGACGGACTGGAGGAGGCCTGGCAGGTACAGTGTGTGACACACTGACACACGGCCCAACGCAGGACAAGACTGACTGTGCAGCTTACACTGTTTTAAACAGAAGTCTCATTAAATCTTTCCTCTCTTTCTGTTGCAGAACAAATTCAGCGACTATGAGAAGAGAAAGGTGCGGGACTCCAGCGGCACAGTCACTGTTACATGTCACCTGTTTCTACGGCTTTCTGTGTCACACTTTACTCTCAGATATCCATAGCTCTGGTTGTAACCTCCCCCTGATGACTTCAGACAGCTCGGATGACACAGGCCCCTTTCTTCAGCACAGTCCCTCACGATATCTCAGTTTTCTCCAGTAACTTCAGGAGATCTCTTGTTGAATTTAAAGCTGCACTAACATATACTTTTTAATGTGAAAGGGGGCGCTTGTAGTGACAGTTATTGTTGTTATGATGTGACGCCTTGCCTACGTGTATAATAATTTTTCATTTTAGTGCATTGCAAGCTTGTAGTAAAACATAGAGGTTGACATGTACACATGTACACATACATACTGCAGTATGAATATGTGGATGCTGACTCGTCTTGTCCCTCTGTCCTTCAGGAAGAGAAGCAGCAGCAGAAGCTGGCCTTTGAGCGCCACCTGGAGGAGAAGCAAAAGGAGCACACCCAGCTTGTGCTCATGAACACCTCCCGCAAGGAAAACATGCTCAACTCGGTCCGACAGGTACACGGCAGACTCAGTGTCATAAAGATACATTTTTTATCCATTCTATGACATGTCTTTGTGCGCCGCTCTCTCGCTGTATTCAAAATTCTAAATGATCCTTCTAGTTAACTGGAAAGCCCCTCCAAGCAACTTTCATTTTGTGTTGATTGTAGCACCGCATGTGGACAAAAGCGGTACTGCCTCCTGTTGTAAAGCGTGAGCATTTATCTTCGAAGAGAGTGAAAGAAACGCGCAACTTATTTGCACAAAACCAGTTTAACCATAAACACGAAATATTTCAATCACCTAAAGAAAAATATCCTGTTTCAAACCATAGTTAGTAAAAAAGACAGCAAAGGCATTTTAAAGGACAGGATAGTTATCTCCAGTCTCCTCACCAATGGTCTCATTTGTGGATGTAAGTAAGATGTGAGGCATCAGTATTAAATTTAGACTCATTCGTAACCTGCTAAAACTTCCTCGTAGGGACTTTAACACTGAGTTTAGGGGACATTTGGGGATTTGGTGGGGTTTGTGAGATTGAGATACAGTTGAATTTTGCTTTGAAAAATGATCTTAAATTGATATAAGTCACACTAGAAGGACTGTTTCCCATTTACCTATGATGTAGTTGGATCTAGAGTTGTTCTGATATTGATACCAGCATCAAAAAATGTTGCCTATACCGCCGAAAATGTGTGTGTCTGTACCGGCAAGTACACCAGTCTGTGCATCACTCAGATACCATGTTATTTATTAGTAACGAAATGGTACCCAGCCACTTTCCAAGTAGATCACTTAGCTCTGACTGACGTTACATACCTGAAAATCATTTTTTCTTTGATGTTCTAAAACAGTACTCAGGAAGTCGCGCTGTGTTGCCACTGGTTGCTACTATTTTTAAGAGCAACTAAGAGGAGTGGAGAGAGCTGACAGAGGTCGCAAAATGTCTGCATTTGTTAATATTTTACACTGGAAAGTCAAAGAAGATGTCTAAGGAACTGTTTTTTACATGGTGGTGGTACTAAGTGTCTGCTGATTGGCACGTTTGAGTATCGAATCAGTATCGGGAAGGAAAAAATTGTATCGGAACATTTTTAGTTGTAGAAATAAAAATCGATGCATTGATACAATGGATGTATCATTATCACTCCGAATATCTTCTCCATGATCTCATCACATTGTGCCGCGGCTCCCTGCCCTGCATGTTTCAGATGTTTCTGTCTCCCGACACACTCGGTTCAAATGATCGGCCTGTCATCAAGCCCTGCAGAAGCCTGATAACAACACATTCATGTGCTGAAGCAGAGAAATATCCAAAACATGCAGGGCTGAAAACACTGGGAGACTTAGAGAGACACGACTTTGAGTTTTTGTTTTCTTTAAGTTTTGAATGCTGTTTGTTTTGTGTTGATTTCAGCTACATTAGTGTGTGTGATGTGTGTGATGTGCAGGAGCAGGAGCGTCTGGAACAGGGCGTCAGCCAGCAGCAGAGAGCTCAGGAGGCCGAGAGGATGCTGGTGCTGGAGAAAGTCCGACAGGCTGAGGACAACATCAGCAGTCGCATCAGCAACATGCTGATGGACAAAAACAGGTTGGACAGACGGGAACGGGCTGTTTGTTTTGTCATACAGTGTCATGATTGGATCCGTCATCCCCTTACAGATGTTTTCTGCATGAAAGCCCACAGATGAGTTTCTGCTAACTGCAGTTTTTCTTTCTCTGCAGGCAGAAAAGAAGCGCAGAGTTTCTTCAAGCCATGGAGGAAGATCGGTGAGTAGATCCATAACATCCATTACAGCCAAAGATATGAGGCACTCCGACACAGAGCCGCACTCATCCAATCATCTCCCACCCACCAGACTGAATCTATTTATAGAGCACTTTCCAATAAGATGCACAAAGTGCTTTCCTGTGGATGGAAAACAAACCACAATGACAGAGGAGAGGAGGAATGCAGCATGCTGTTGTGGAAAAATACATAAAATATGAAAGAATCAGTTGGAAGTTGAGAAAGCCTGTTGTGTCAGATTGAGTATTTTGAAGGCAGTAGAGTGATTCTGTCATAGCATGGGGTGTGTTGGTGTGTTGGTTGGTGGCAGTTCTGTGGCTGAGCCTAACACCTGCCCCATGCCGTGGTTGCTGGTGTAACGTCATGTTATGTAAGACTCACAGTCTCCTTTTACAGATGTCTCTTTCTCTAATTCATAACTGTCGTGGGTCCATTTGTTGATAGATGGTCTTTTTTATTAACAAAGCTTAAGTGCCTGTGTGCTTGCTTCATATTAGGAGTTGTGTAAAAGCTGGAAGGCTGTCAAGAACCAAAGAGGAAACATTCATCATCCAAGTTTGTCGTAACGACAGCGTTTCAGCATTCAGTTTTCCAGGGTTCTAACGTCGCCTGTGAGGAGGCTCTGTAACTAAACCCCCAGAGTTTTGGATGATCTGCATCCTTTCTGCAATTCGAAAAAATGCATCTAGATTGTTGAAAAAATGTATCAATTCGGGCAGCGCTAGGAGGCGGGGCTTTACTGAGAGTACACGGGAGAATTGCGTAGTTGGATTTAGTTGTTAGCATATTTTAGTTTTCACACCGTTCATTTAAGAAGCAGTCTCTCTCGCTTCTCTCCACTGACTTTTGTCACCCCTTTTTTCCACAGCGGTGCTGTGCTACCAGAGAGAAAGTGAATCTAAAATCTGGTCGGTTATTCCTTCATTTCTTTAACACATCTGAGTTAAACTCGAAGCTTTAGTTTGAGAGAACAGTTCGTACATGTGATCTCCTTCACCGCAGCCTGCCTCGGTCTTGCTTAAAAATCCATCGATCCGTTACTTCTTTGTTGAGTTGCTGTTGTAGCATTGTCGTTGTTTTTTCCCATCCTCACTCAGTCGTGTGAGCAGCAGAGCAGAATCTGTGCAGTAGGCAGGTGCAGTAATGGTAGTTTTTGTTTGTTGTGTGCATGCGTGTGTACTGTTTCCTAGACGATGTGTAGGAGGGTGTGAGAAAGAGTAACATTAGAGTGACTGAGTGTGTCTCCTCTCACCACAGTCTTCCGAATTGTGAGCCATTGTGTTTTTTTAGATGGGGCAGTGTGCAGGGTTTGGTTAGTGGCGAAAGCAGCTATCAGACACGTCACAACTTCTATGATCAACCAACAGCAAAATTCATTTGCAATAGCCGGTTTCAACATGTAGGTGGCAGTCACTACGAACATTTATGACAAAATATACAGAATTCAAAGACCTTGCACAAAAATGTCAAGATTTAGACCTGAATCAATCATAAACGCTACTTAATACTTATAAGAATCTGTTTTCAGCTGAAAAAAGTTTATTTAGAGGTTCAGTTACTCTGAATATGGGGAAACAAAGCCTGTGATTGCCCGCTGCATTACTTTAAAAGATTTGTACTTACACATTTCTGTAGCTTTTTGAGAGCTGGGGATACGCT
>JAQFJA010000011.1:576377-587055 GCA_029874485.1 Naso brachycentron | reverse complement strand
AAAATGTTTTAGCAAACTTTTCAATTCTAGAGGTTTAAAGAGATATTTCACCTCAAAACTATTTTTTGTGCATCAGTTACTCACCCCTAGATGTCTTGAAATGAAGAACATAAGTCGATCCTTCCAGCATTATTCCAATAAATGGATTTTTTCTAAAAATGTGGGCCATCTTCTTTTGTGTTGTAGGCTCAATACTTTGAAAACACTCTTATGTCAGCCACAAAGCTTCTAAATCCAACATATGTAGTACAGGACTCCCTGTCCTGGGCTCAGCCAAGTGTGTGCATTTGATACCAGACTTGAAATTTTATCTTTTTTTTTTTTTAAATTGACAAACATTGTAGGTGTAATTTATGACACAAGCCACACGGGACCAGGAAATAATTTCTCTCTTGCTATAGGATCTAATTTTTTTTTTCCAAATGAAGGTCCCATGGACTGGAAGTAGAAGGGCGGGACTCCGCCACTCTATCTAGAGACTGACCACACAGAGAAGGGAAAGGCATCCATGTGCTTGTCTGACATCAGGATTTTGGAAGAACTGGCTATGTTCCCAAAAAAGTGCAGTTTTCCTTAAAAGAGATGCACCAACATTTTTTTCCTTTTTGTTTTTTGCCTCCCCCAGAGTTCCAGTCAAGAAGATAGATAGAAGACTGTGTGTGCAGGCTAGCACTTCCTATTGACTATCAGTGTTTGAGCTAAGCTAATTAGCAGTGGGCGAGCTCTGCCCATCCTTTCCTTGTTAGTGCATGCACAGTCGAAAGAATGGTATCTATCTTCTTGTCTTGAACTCGGGGGTGAGGCAAATAACAAAACGAAAAAAAAAAAGAAAAAGTCGACAAATCCCTTTAGGAGACTTTCATGTTTTATTTTATGGCAAAGAATTTGGCAGTAAATGCCCAGCTCAGGGTTTTCAAGCTTGCATGTGTCCTGAAAAAAAGGATGTTGTTCCTAAGTTTCCAAAGAAGTAACAAGGTTAAAACTGAAACGTCATCATGCAGAAACTGACTTTTTTTACTTGCTGCTCTGCTTTTAAAGCGCTGCTGAATGCTGCTGCTCTTACAAGCTTTCCAGCCGCTGGCCTCATCAAGTTCCCTGACCTTTTGTCTAAAGTTTGACTTTGCATGATTACATTTTTGCAGTTTACAGTTTATGTAAAAAACGTCCATTATTTTAAACACACTACTCTGCTTTCATGCCATAATTTGCCACGAGACCCTGCAATACTGAATTAGATTTTAAAATGAAACCCCCTATATACTGAATCAGGAATCGATTTTGAAGAAGAATCGAAATGGAATGAATCATGAGATTCTGAAAGATTCACAACCCAAGTGGCTTGTGAAAAAGTATGTGTGTATTGTGTGCTTAATTCAGTAGGCTGAGGTTATTATTCCAATGTGTCCGATACATTTAATCAACATTCCAGCAAATATGAGTATTACATGGGCTCGGTATATAGATACCAAATATTACAGGGCTCAGGATGGCGGCCAGGGAAATGAAAGAGGGATGTCTCTAATTAAAACCAGTTAAATACGGCCATGAAGTCTCTGTGACCACATTCATCAGAAATGACCTGAAAACATTCTTCCAATAAGCTGTAAATCGTCACACATGATGAAAAACTCTTAAAACTGGAAGTGTGTCTGCTTAAGAACAAACAGCTTGAAGATGCTCAACTTCTATAACACCTCCAGAGAACATTGGAACCACAACACGATGCAGCTGAACAGCGTCCAGTCCCATTACGCGTCCGTTCAGCCAAACTGCTCCGCACTCAGATCCAACAGGGGAAGTGATGTCACAGTTTTAATGTGGGTAATAATTAAATATGGAGCCCAGCGATGACAGTCTGTACTCTACATTTCCAAACAGTGATGCAGAGTTTCTGTTGGCTGATGGTGCAGATCCACACACACACACACACACACACACACACACACACACACACACACACACACAGTCAAGCTGAACAGAGCTGAATGGAAACACTTACAGTACTAAAAGGAAACAAAAGTGTCATGTGGCTCCAGCCTCAGGCCTGCTTGCCCAGAAAAGATGATGCTTACAGTTAAAGCAGCAGAATGTTACTTCGACTGTGACCCACGGCTTCAAAAACGAAACAATTTATTTGTTGCACAAACAGCAGTTTTAGTAAAACCGGGTCATATTCTATGTAGAAACTGTTCTCTGGTGTTCCCTCCGATGTCCTACAACTGCTCTGCCTCAGCTCTCTGAGGCATGTGGGCTGCCTGCAGGCGGGTCGTCGTTGGTGACAGCTCCGCTAAATAAAAGACTGCAGTGAGACAGAGCAGTCAACGAGCATCAGAGGTCTTTTTCTCCTCAAAAGGTGACCTGGTTTCACTAAAAGTCAAAGGTCAAAGTTACATAGTGTTGCTTTAAAAGCACACACTCCACAGACACATCAGATCATTTCCAAACATATAAACGGTTTGTTGACTTGAATAACGTCATTTCCACTTTAGAAAACTTTGCATACAAGGCCGCTCCTTCAGATCCCAGAGGAAGCAGTCCACTATCTGAGAGCCAGCGTGTGGACTTGGTAGATCTCCTTCGGGAAGTTCATTTGTTGCTCCTCGTAGATGATGCGGAGGCCTGCTCTGCCCACCAGACTGTGAACTATTTCCAGGTCGCGGCAGACGCTGCTGTCCACCTCGTCAGGGACGACGCCCTCGTACGACACATTGTCCTTGATCACAACGAGGCCGTTGGGCCGAATGGCTTTTTTGCAGCGACGCAGGAACTCCACCAGGTGGTCGTCTGTCAGGTGGCCTGAGGGGAACAGAGAGACGGAGAGATGTTCAAAACAAATCATTGTAAGCTTTGACTTGTTTCCTTAACGCATGTTGCACTGATTGAGGGGTTTTGCAATGCCTGACATGTCTCGAGTTAGGGCCGCAGTGTTGTGTTGAATTTTGTTTCCCTGTCGAGATCTGTTTCCCCCCTAGACCCCCCAGGTCTCGACAGAGAAACACAACACCACACAACGACTGTGTGAACTGGCAATACGAAAAGCCTGTGAAAGCAGCGACTAAGCTAATGCTAACGCAAGTCAATGATTAGAGCTGAAAATCGATAGAAAATTAATCGCCAACAATTTTTATGATCGATTAATCGTTTCAATCATTTTTCAAATAAAAAATTAAAAAGAAATGCTAGTTTAGTGTCTTAAATGTGAGAATTTGCTGCTTTTCTGTGTCATTTATAAAAATAAATGAGGAGTCTTTGTGTTCTGGCCTGTTGTTTGGACAAAAAAAGTGATTTAAAGAAATCACATTTGGCTCTGGAAAACTGAGATGAACATTTTTAGCACTTTACTAACATTTCATGGAATAAACGATCAATCGATTAATCGTAAAAAAGAAATCGGCAGCTTAATCAATACCGAAAATAATCGTTAGTTGCAGCCCTACGATGGATTTCTCAATAGCGAATACCAAACTCTGACTGAAAACTCCACAGTGCACCCAAAGCACGTCAAATGTGACAGCAGTCTATGGAGGTGAATTCAAGGGCTTGTAGTATAATTTAAGAAGTAAAACTACGGCCGAATTTAATAAAGTTTTGGCTCAGGTGATGGTAGAGATAATGGTTAGCAGCAACAGGAAGCTAACAAATTCAGTGGCACCTATAGTTGTCATTACAAAGTCAAATTGCCAACTACTGGGCTGGCATGCATACTACAGCACTTTTTGGTTGTTCATATGAATGCAGATTTTCGTTTTTTGTTTCTTTTACGCAAAGGAAAGACTTTTCTGTTTTTAGTTGAGCTGCTCTCGTCTAATCTGTCTGAATCTTCTACTCTCTCGTCTAATTAGTGGATTAATAGCAGCTGTGTCTCCAGAATTGAATGTTAATGAACCAACCAACCAAGAGAGTGACCTGCAGAGCTGCTTGCAGCTAAAAAGCTACATGAATTCACCCCGTCGACATCCAGTCTGTTCCTCCAAGGTGAAAAGGTTCATAGGCTGCACCAAGCCAACGTAATATGATTGACTAAAAAGTTGAAATTTCTCACCTGACCAGCCTAATGCAATCTGATTGGTTAAAACACACACAGACACACGGATAGTGTAATCCCTGTCATGTCCAGACCTCCGGTCCCCACGGTTACGGCTTTAACATGCCTGAAATGATCTTTCACACAGTCTCATCCCAAAGAAATTCATGCACATGAAGTTGTTGTTTATTTATTTAGGCCAAAGCCAAATGCTCACTGTGGTGCAGCAGCAGAGGCAGACTCACCAATGACCCACTGGACCCAGATGACATCATAGCGTCCACTCTCTGGCACAAAGTCCTGCAGGCCGCTGCAGATGTAGTTGCCCACTCTCTTGCCCTCCTCTCCGAGGTACGTCTTGGCTTTGTCCAGGAACTCCTTGGTCACGTCCACCAGGTCGACGGTCTTGAACAGAGGCAGCAGTAAACGTTTGGTGATCCTCCCGATGCCCGCTCCACAGTCCAGAGCGCAGCTTGTGCCCGTCTTCCCCTCGCCTTCCTTCAACAGCGCAAACACACGACGCCCCAGTCAGGGTGAAAAAGGCTCCGAGACAGTTTAGACACAACTGTGACACGTGTTACTCTCGCTAGTATCTCAGGTTTGCTTTGCTAGACAGTTTTTTATTAGTGGCTCGGCAAGATGGCTAAAATCAATGTTGTAATGTCAAAAGAATATTTTTTCAATGCTGACATTAAGTTTATCATATGGGAAGGTAAATCAATTTAACTCCATCACCTATACCCTCTTATTTGTGAATGTGAGGAGCAGGGCCCATCCCAGCATGCACTGGGAAGGAGGTAGGCGACAATTCTGCAAATGATATGAAACAGTTAAGTCGTTGTTTAACTTTGTGCTTTAGTGTCGGTACATGAGAGGCCACCGCTAAACATTCGGGGAGTTTCTCGCCTTTAAAAAGGCGCTGGTTGTTTTTTTCAAAGAATCATCGAATCGCTTTCAAATCTGGAAATAACACAATGACACCAAATATCTCATTATTACATACACCAGAAGTCTGGTGTCATTACCAGGCTCCAGTAAAACGTGTGTAGCAGCACGGTGTTTTCCTCACAAGGCCAGTGGAGTGTTAATGTTACTACAGCACTGTGAGAGCCAGAACATGCTGCAAATCATCACAGCAGAAACCTGCAGAGAGAAAGTTCTGTGTGGAACTCCTTTGAGAAAATAAATGAAAATGAGGTGCAGTGCAAACTAACGTTAGCACGACTGAAGGAACTGTATGACGATAATGCACGCGAGCTGCACAGTCGTCTGACAGGGGTTGAAAACGTGTCTCTGACCACGGAGTCATGGACAGCGCTTACAGCTGAATCTTACGTGACCGACAGCCGCCGTTATTTTAGCAGGTGGAAAATACAGAGTTCTGTTCTGCAGACTAAAGCAAAGCTGGAGCGACACACTGCTGAAAACCTGGAAAACTTACGGCAAGAGACACAATTCAACAGCCTCGGGCTTTGTGTGTGTGTGTGTGTTGGGGGGGGCATGGGTGCAGTGATTTTTGAAAAATGTCGAGCGACTATCGATGAGCTCATTTACTTGAAATGCCCGTCCCTATTGTATACGATTGTAAATACCCTTAGTATAAGGCTTAATGTGCGGTCTGAGTGAAGTGTCATCGGTAATTCTAAGTGCTGCCATTATTATTTTCATTCAAAATAACAATTGAATGTGTTTATTTCTGTTCGACATCTTAAGACGTTCTTACACCGATGAACTTCTGCAGGAAAGCCTTGGATCCATTGATATCGATGCTGGAGATGCTGCCGTAGCCTCCCAGCATGCCATCCACTGTGGGAGGAACCTCCTTCCAGTACTCCTCTGCGTGGGAGTAGAAGCTTGTTTCATCTTCTGCTATGTCACCCATCCTGTCAGAGCCGACACAGAACTTGGTTCACTCACAGGAAAACGTACTCAAACTATGCTTCACTACTCTAGACTGCACTCACACACACAGCAGCTTTTCCAGACTGAGTCAAACCCTTCAAAGTTATGTTTTTTTTAAAGAACAGTCTTGTATCCTCCAATTAATTCAATGTGAAACTGGTTAGGATGAGACCAGAGGAACCGACAACCTGCTCGGTTTGGATCACCTCAGTCCCTGTCAACTGTTTCCATCCATCATGGAAGCCAGTCGGAAAGGAGACCTGTGGTGTCACATTGTTGGTTCTCATGCTGGAGGACTGATGAATAGTCAGAAGCCCCTTTTTACATAAGCTGCATTCTACTTAATCCTACAGGTGTTCAGCAGGACTGAGATCAGGACACTGAGTGTCAAATTATTAAAGGACAAGTTTGTTTTTTTGCACATTAAGCATAATAAGGGCATTCACCATCGTATACGATGTTCTACAGTTTTATTATGACAACCGGAGCAGTCCTGAGAGCTGGAGCTCGTTGCTGAAAAAGAAACAATAAACGCTCGGTGAGACGTGAAACTCATCGAATGGTGTCCTCTCATGTACTGACACTAAAACACAAAGCTAAACACGGATATATCCAAAAAGTGACTCTTTCAGCTGCTTCATAAAACAAACAACCAAACAAACAGCCGTTTCCAGGTTATACATGTGTTTAGCTTCATGTTTTAGTGTCGGCACATGGAAGGACGTCACTAAACATTCGGCGAGCTTCACGTCCTTGAAAACGAGCATTTATTGTATTTTTTGATGGATTGTCTGAGTGCACACGCTCCTCTGTTGTTTTCAGTTTCACCGGTTGTCATGATAATGCTGTAGCACATCGTATATTAACCCTAAATATCTTTATCATGAGGCTAAATGTGCCAAAAAAGACAAACTTCTCCTTTGACATCATGTCACCAGAATGTTCTGAATCAGGAGGATTCTGGTACTTTTGACAGAGGCTCATGATGTCCATGAATGGACGATTCTGGTTCCTCAAAGGTATCTTGCAGGGTTCCTGTAGGGTCTTAAAAAGTCTAAAATCCAACAACCTGAATTTAAGGCCTTTAAGGCAGTAACATAAACATGCAGAGTTCCCTCCGAATTTATTTCTATGTCACACCGGAGGCTCTCACTGGCATCCATGACGTCTTAAGTCTTGCGTGGGTAGTTTGGCATAACCAGCTCTTCCTCCACAGCACTGAAGAACGCTCTCGCAGCGCCATCATTTTGTTACGGGGAAAAAAAAGCTCTGGCTTGTTTCTATTTCCTTCAACAAATCACAAACGTCACCAAGATTTCCAATCGTTGGGTTCTAATCAATCTGATTATAGCGTGTGGTCTGGACCTACTCTACCTGTACAGTGTCTTGAGACAACTTCTTATCACTTCCTATTAGCCTCGACATGTGATCTGGTGCTATATAAATAAAATTGACTTGATTTACACTTGACACTGAAAAACAGCTGCACACAGTCGGCACAAGAGGACGAGAACGCTGAGTGAAAGAGTCGCCTGATGGCAGGTTTATATCCATGAGATCTGCAACAATTAATCAAATAATCAATCAACAGAAAATTAATTGCCAACTATTTTGATAATCAATCGTTTCAGTCATTTTTCAAATAAAAAAGTAAAAAGAATTGCTAGTTTAGCCGCTTTATATGTGACGATTGGCTGCTTTTCTGTTATTTCTGATAATAAATAAGGAGTCTTTGTGTTGTTGTTTGGACAAAAGAAGCAACTTGATGACGTCACGTTGAGCTCTGGGAAATTGAGATGAGCATTTTAGCACTTTTTGACATTTCATGGAATACATGATTCATCATTAAATCAATAGGCAGATTCATCAATAATGGAAAAACAGATCAAAATGTTGAATCAGTAGCACCATCAGTGTGTGGACTTTTGTTCTTTATTATCAGCTTTGTCCTGCACCTGGACGTACCGGCTGATGTGCAAACATTACTTCTGAGTTATATAAAACACTCTTAATTTCTAGGGTTGCAGTGATTTCATTAATTCTGTTCAAACTGCAAATTTTTTTAAAAAAACTTTTTTTGAAATTACTTTCTCTGACTATTAGTAAAAACAACTCTTTGTAGTGATAGTATGTGTGTGTGTGTGTGTGTGTGTGTGTATTTGGGGGTGGATCACCTGCTCGGCATGCAAGAGGATAACACGCACGAGCACCCAAACCCCAAGCCCCACACACACACACACACACACACACACAAGCAGAAGCCAAATCTGGCCACACTTGACAGTAGTTCAGCTGTCAGCGCCCATCTCGTGTCCGGGGCAGAGGGCTTTTATTTCCACTGAGGCTCTGACCGGCGTCAGCGCGAGCAGACTGAACGGGTCTCGGACGGGAGGATACACACTTCATACAGTCTTATGGTACCATTCAAGCTCCAATTATTTCACTGACGTGTACGCACGTGCTGGGGGACTTTTTAACAAAGTGTGTTAACACACAAGTACATGCATCCAAAAGTTGCCCTTGGATCGTTAAAGTGTCCCAGCTATGACCACAAAACACTGATGAGTTTCAGACGAAGATAAAAAATTTAACAACACTGAGACGATTTTCACTTTGCTCTGAGAACCGGGAGTCGACGTCATGACCGCTTCCACGTGACTAGTTAGAAACCAGTCGTAAATAAGGCGGAATTTTAAATAATGAGACACTAACGGACCTGTAAACGTTAATGTTAAGTTATGTCATTGGGTCAATAAGGTCCTGCACGTGCCAAATCTGATGCTGTAGTTTTAGCCAACTAGCTAGCTAGCTACCGGCATCTTGTTTCCAGTTAAAAGACGAGCTCTCGTAGTTTTAAACTACATGTCATCGATTCTTTTAAAAAGACACGAACCTCGTCCTGAATCACGCCACGTCCCACACCTTCAGACCCGGTCCCGGTGTCAGCACTGCTTCAGTTTTCTATTTGGGACCATCTCTGCTCCGCACACGCGCACCACGTCATTTCCTTATTTGGTTCACGGGAGGAGAAGCGACAACAGCGCCCCTAGCGGCGACCTCCGCGCGCGTCTTCACTGATCATAACACATCACAGGCCGGACGGGTCTTTGAAGGCAGCTGATATTCAGTGAAAATTTAGGGAACTCCAGATTTGTGCATAAAAAAGGAAAAACTTAACGCTGTACTACAGACTGATATATTTGATAACAAGGTTTTTTTCTTTTGGCCGCAAAAAATTAAACACTTCAACAAATCAAAAAACAAAACCGCAAATAGGAAAACACAATCACAAAATAAAAACACAACTGCAAATGGAAAACACAACAACAGAAGTGGTCATGTTTTCCCTTTTGTTGTTGTGTTTTTTCTTTTGGTTGTTGTTATTATTTTCTGTTTGCGGTGGTGTTTTTTCTTGTTGCAGTTGTGTTTTGTAATTTGTTGTTGTGTTTCACTTTTTGAAGTTGTGTTTTCATTTTGTGATTGTGATTGGGCCACCGTACATCAGGGATGAATAAGAATAATGAGCAGATTAGGGATTTTGAGCATATGTAACATTGTGAAATTATGAAAGCACACTTTTGAGATTTTACACTTCAGTTTAATAATTCATCATGTCTGTATTTGTTTCTTGTGGAAATCAATCAACCAATCGGTCAATCAGATTATTAGGCTTCAAGCACACCCTCAAGCTTTTAAGTGTAAATGTAAATAATTTTTTGAGAACTTCACAGTGCACCTTTAATTGCAGGTTAAATTCTTTTTAAATATTACACTGGTGTGATGTATTTATTGTGGAGGAAGGAGATTTCGTTCAGTTTTGCTAAAATACAGTTTATGCACATATACTGAGCAGCAGTAAAGACTTAAGAAAGAGAACATGAGGCCAAATCCGGCTATGACAAAGTTTATCTTCACTTATTCATCTGTTTCCTGATTTTTTTTAAATACATCTTCACATGAACATCTACATTTTGTATTTAAATCTCCTCTATAAAAACAGTAAACATTTCAGTCAGCAAAAAGTGAATCTCTTTGTTTAAAATATATTGAAAGAGTGGGACAAATATTGAAGTGCTGTCCAGACTGAATAGTTGTTCAAAGTCATCATAAATAATTACAGGGCTTACATAACGCCCTTCTAAATACTCAGACACCTTACATGAAAACTCATTTTCTGCAAACTACTGCAGGCATCATCATCATCATTATAAAAGGTGCAGTCACATGATGCAGATTCTTGCAGTAGAGCTGCAGTGTGGTTAATAAACCACAGGAGGGCAGTGTAGTATAGAGCTGGGAACCCTCAGTGCTCCTGCGTTAATTTTGTGAAATCTTTGACGGAGCAGTTTACTCTCAGTGAAATCTTGCTCTGTATCCTCGTGCTCTTAGTGTTTGCATGTGAAACTGAAATCTGCTGACATGTGACAGATCACCACATTACTGCCACCTCGTTTCCAGTATATGTGCATCCAAGGAAGATTACTTTGTTCATTTTGACTGTTCATTTCAGTCTCAGTGTCGTTTTTACCAGGTAATAACCTCAACTTAAGAAAAAAAAAAAAAAATCATGTAAAAGTTTGACTTGTCAGCAACAGGGCCTGCAGACACACCATCAGGTTAAAAGGCTGCCGTGCATCAAAGCACAGCTCCTCCTCCTCCTCGTCTCCATCCAGAGAGACACGGCCAACATGAAATGATTAGATTTTTACACTAAAGATGCATTTTCTGTCATCACATCATAGAATAAACAGA
>JAQFJA010000011.1:496108-512530 GCA_029874485.1 Naso brachycentron | reverse complement strand
TTTCTTGCCATTCCTCTGGAGCCACGACTCTGTTAATAAAGTTTTACCAATCAATGTAGAGCTGATGACGGTGGCAGAATTTAACTGCACAGCGGGTAGTCGAGGCTCACTGATACACGCATGATATAAACAGGTTTGTTTTCTTTCATAAAATAGTCACATGACTCGGACATGACCAATCACAAAGGGTTTCTGTGCCGGCGTTTCCAAACCCCTACGTCTGTGCCTGACCACAGCGAGACACCAAGACGGGGTCTTCAAAATAAAACAGAGACTTGATTGTCTCCAAGCTGCTTCGTCTTTCAGCTGCTAAGACGGCGGGTTGGTGAGGATACAAGGCTCGAACGAAGCAATACTGCTGCGTCTTTGATTTACCACGCAGCAATGTGGATGTAGCGTTGGTAAGCCAGACTGCCACTGGAGCTCATGTATCATTATCATGTGTAAATAGTTACAAACATACAGAACCGAACCAAAAAAGACAATTTGCACATTTATATAACAGGAATAGAGACTCTTCTTATTGGGACACTGCTTAAAGCTGAGAGAGTGAGACTCAAGCTAAATGCACTTCTGGCTGAACTCACGTTATGATCAGAGAAAACCATCAGTCATGTGGTGACAAACATACATCAACATCGCTAATCCTGTGGTGGCTCGTCTTTGCTTTCACACCAAAACAAAAACAAAAACAAAAAAAACACAAAATAGAGTTTGGCTTCCACAGGAGCCTTAAAGATTGATGATGCGTTTGCGTGAACTCAGTCGGGTTATGTAGAGGTCTCAGTCTGAGGATTTCAGTCGGCATGAGAAGCTGGCATGGAAATATAACAAAGCAAAGATGTTGAACTGTAATGCACATACAAAAAAACTCAATTCCAGTTTAAAACAAACAGACTGATTATTTAGGAAATAATGTAATAGTTTTATGAGGTAGAAACGAGGCTACCGTGATGTTTTAGATAGTTTTTCACAGCAACTATTCATAACTGAATATGCACAGATATTACCAATAATGGTTCTGATCGATTCTAACATCATAGAGGTTCAAGGATTTCAGCCATCATCATTTTATCATCCACATCAGTGCTAAACCTACTATCACATGTCAAAGACGTCTCTGCGATGCAGACTGAAGGTGAGTGCTGTAGGTCTGTTCATCCTGTGAGGTTTCAAATGTTCAGATTTGAGACAAAATCCACAAAACATTGCGTCATGCACACACCACTGGTTCCTCAGAGCTGGGATGAGGTAAATCTCAGTAAATAAGAGGGGAAATGGTGACACCTGGTGGTGGACATATGCACTTACAACTCATTCTTCCCTCAGATCACCCAACACTGGAGCCTCGGCACTTCATTGATGAGAAGGTGGTGAACGAGTATCACCAAGACTACATGTTTCTGGACTGCATCAAGTTCATTAATGAGGTGGGAAAATAAAACACACTGCCCACTTCCACCACCAGAACATGATGTTCCTTCTGTGTTTTGTTTGCTCAAACATTCACTTTTCCACCTTAGAAAAATAAGGCACTATAATATAGTGACAAAAGGTAAAGGGATTGATTCAAATAACAGGAACAGGAATATAAAGCTTAAGCGATACAGTCAGAACATCTGAGAACAATACTCTCTAGAAATGAAAAGAGGAAAAGGAAAATAAGAGTCAAAAAATCAAAAGAAGAAAGAGAAATAAAAAGAGGATTCCCATTGTAATCTTGAACATTAATTCAATTTGAGAAATGCATTAATGGTGTATCACAGTACTCGCCAATATATAACTGCACAAAATGTCTTTACCTGCTCCTCCACGTCTTCACCTAGGACCTCAGGTATGCCTGTGATGATTAAATTGTCCGTCATTCATCTGTGCCGAAGATCTGTCACAGTTTTTCTCAGACTTCCATTTTCCCCCTTGAGTCGCAGGATTTCTTTTCCCATGTTTCGATATTCGTTCCTCAACTCCTCATTTTCAAACCTCGTGGTTGTCTGGACGAGCAGCCCTAGAAATGCATTGTGAGTGAGTAAGTTGCCTTTGACAGTGTATCTCCGTTATAAAGCTCCGTTGGTTTCAAAGGTTTTGTTTCGTCTTGGTCTCAGTCCAGCTGTGTACACTTGGAGGCTCTAATGCTCGATTTTGTGCAAGCTCGTATGTCTGGTGCCCATTTCAGCGCCATTCTCCTTTAGCACTTCCTGCTGGTTCTCGTCTCCTCTCCTGGGCTTGAAAACCTCCTCCCAGTGATCCAAAGCTCCTGTGCTGGTGGTGTAAACACTAACACCGCCCTGGTGCTTTGAGCGCGCGGTCTGGAGTCAGCTGGAGAATTAGCTAATGTTACTGGCCGTCGGGCTCTCAGACACCTTCTCTTCTTTCAACATTTTTTTGATCTGTATTTAGACCCTGTTTAGATGGCGCAAGTTTTTGGCGCATCAAATGAAACACTTTTGTTGCAGTTCGGCCTTCCTTTTACATGACGATGGCGTGCTGATGCCCCAGAAACCGCAAACTTTTGAAACCAGAATTCAGAGTGCAATCATTTGAAACTGCAGCCATCTTTACAGCTGTGTAAACTGGCAAACTGCAAAGCCTGTGAAGGCGGTGACTATGCTAATGCTAATGCTAATGCTAATGCTAATGCAAGTCAATGCCACTACCAAACTCCGATTAAACACTCCACAGTGCACCCAAAGCAAGTCAAATATGACCACAGTCTATTGAGGCACATTGGAGTGCTAGTAGAATAATTTTAGAAGTCAGTCTACGGCTGAATTTCTTTATTTTGTGGCTGTTTAGAGTTTAGCGGCAACAGGAAGTTGGCACCTTTAAGCAGCTCTGATGGTATGTCATTACAAGTTTACACCGCCGACTACCAGCCTGGCATGCATACTACAGCGCTTTCCGGTGTTCATGTTAACACTGATTTTTTTTAAGAGACACAAAGGAAAGACTTTTCCATTTTTAGTAGGGCTGCTCTCGTTTAACCGAGGCTTCACTCCAAAATAGAAACTATTTCATAACTTTATTACACTGCCAGGGAAGTCATGGGTTTGTCTTTTTGATGTCTGTCTGTCAGCAGGATAACAGAAAAACTGTTGGACCATGTTTTTTATTGACCTTGTTGAAAAGATGTAACATGGGCCGTGGAAGAACCCACTCAGTTTTTTCACAGATCCAAATCTCGAAGGATGCAGAAATTATTTTTCACTTTTGTTAATATTGCCATTTGGCCTCGGTGGAAAAAATGCCACACATCCTAAAATCCAGCAGTTGGTAGTAAAGTTCAGCAGTTGTAAAATGTCCCCAATTAAAGCAACACAGTGACTTGATCCACTGATACCATCGCTCAAACAAACCTCGTACAGAAAGCAGTTGTCATGGAGCACTCAGTGGTTTCACAGGAGAACGGCTACAGTTACAACATCGCCACGTGTAACAAGGCGTTTACTCAAACTAAGGTGTGGCCGTGGAAACATAAATGCACACATAAATCATGAATTTATTATACTCTTACTCACCTCCAAATGTGAAATTCTAATAGTTTTAGAAACATATTCACACACGTACAAAGGTTGCGCTTGCAGATTTGCACATCATAGCAGAGTGGCGCGGTTGCTTTGACGAGTGCTTGCTCTCTCTGTGTGCCCTTCTAGCTTTGTACTTGTGTTTGTTTTTCAAAAAGTATTTTCAAAAGTATTTTCTCACTGACATCTGTTGGGTTCTTTCCATGCAGATGGTTTTGAGTTATCCCTCTCCTCACAGAAACAGTGTCTCTGTTTCTCTGATATAAGCCCAGAAGAGACTCTGGCAACAGTTTTCTTAAGTAACTGTTGCTTCAGTTTGACTCTTGCAGTGAGTTTTACAAATAAGACTGTTTTTTGTTTTTTTGTGTGAGTAAAACCTTTAACTCACTCACTTTTTTTCCCCTTAAATTTGGTACAAATTCACAAATCTATAACCAGTGTTGGGAAATAACTAGTCACATGTAACAAAATTACAGAATTTAATTGCAAAATAAATTTAACTGTAATCAGTTACAGTTACAAAGAAAGAATGTGTAATGAAATTACAGTTACTAATGAAAATGTTAATGATTACAAAGGGGGTTACATCTGAATATGTTCTGTAAAAGTTTAGGCTACATGTTAAATAATCTTCATTTTGTTGCTTTGCATCTTTTTAACGCACACAATGTTTTCTTTTGCCATTTCCTGTCAAGGCTGTTTAGTAGTTTGATGCTTTTCTGATGCTTTCTGGTTCTCTGGTTTGAATTTGCAGCGTTCCACGTCAGCCATCAACACTGCCTGGTTTAAACATTTGAAAATCTTTAACAGTTGAAAGCATTTATTGGAAATTTAGAAAAGTAATCAAATGTAATAAGTTACATTATTTTGATAAGGTAATTAGAGTAGTTACATTACTTATTACATTTTAAATAGAGTAACTAGTAATCTGTAACCTATCGCATTTCCAGAGTAACTTTCCCAACCCTGTCTACAACAACAAAGTGCTTTATTTATATTTATTCACTATTTTGGACTCCTAATTTACATTTCTCCTGATTTTTTTTTAGATAAGATTGCCAAGAGAAAGGTAATCCCAAAATTGAAATAAAGCTGACTTGTTAAATTTGTAAATCAGGCCTTTACGGTAAATTAAGTGTCAGTTTTTGCAGTCGTGGCCTCTGCTTCTAGATTTCTCAGAGCTTTTCAGAGCCGTTAGTTGTTTTCTGAGCCAAAGCATGATTGTAAATAACCGTTTTGGAATACAATTCAGGAAAGTTTTAAAATCTGAGGTACTGCCCCCTAATGGAATTTTTCTTACTGTATTTTTTCATTATTGACTGTTTAGTTTTAAATAATTACATATTAATATGTATGTTTAATATGTTTATACAGTACTATGTTTACTTAATGTTAAAATTTTTTGTGTAAAATTTTTCTAAATTAGTTGTTGGACTTAAATTGTTGAACCACAGCTAAATGTGTTTTTTGTCCAGGAAAAGGAAGACAGGCAAAGGCAGATGGATTCTGTTGGTGGAGTGCCAGCAGGAACTGTCTGCTTTGTTTTTGGTTTTGTAGGAAAAGGAGGGGAGGGAAGTAGCGGAGGGCGTTGGTGGAGCAGCTACATCCTTTTCCTCCTTCCCACTCAGAAGCACCACCTCCTTCCCTCCTTTTCCTCCTCCTTCCGCTGCTTGACCTCTCCCTCCTCCTCACGGTCATGAAAGGATGCTGCTGCTGCCCTGTCAAGAAGGGCTTCTGTGGTTCTCCTTATCTGATACACCTTGTTTCTATTTATTTATAGATTTTTAGCACTTTTCTCCAAGTGTTCATTTTTACAGCTACTTTTTTGTAGGGTCTTAGTCATAATCCAACATCAGACTCACTTGGTAGTATTTTATCTTTTTTTTGTTGTTGTTGTTTTTTAGGTTAAATGTTAGTTGACTAAAAACATGGCCATTTTAGTTCGTAGTTTTATCTGTGTCAAAAACAGTGACTGCTTTTTTTTAAATTTCTTTTGCACACACACAAAATTGCATCAAATCATATGAATAAAATACAAAAGATGTGTCAGAAGAGGTCAAGAAGCCACAAGGCTCATGCAAGAGACCTCACCTCTTATATAAAAGAAAAAGCAAAATAATAAAGATAAAAACAAATATATAAGATATTTATTATTGTTTACTGTAGTCAGTCATTTCAGTATAATTTTGTCTATTTGGTCATCGGATTATATGCTGGTGAAGATTCTCAGTCATCCAGGTCATGGTATTCTATGACCTGATAACACTTAGGGTCATCAGATTTTAATGTTAACGTTTCAGTTAAACTTGTCTAGCAAACCATGAATTTTCTGTCTTTTAAGTCCAGAAGGTTTGGCAGTAAATTTTAGAATATTATCTGATTAAAAAAAAACACTGGTTTTAAGAATTAATAATGCTGGTTTGCAGAAAGTGTCTATGATCTTTACATGCACAGTTAAGTCGAGCTGCGGTTAAAGCTCGATTAGGCCTTTTAATTGGACCACTGTCCTTGTCTAAGGCGGCGATATGCCTAATGTCATGTACAGTAAATGTACTGATTTATAAAACATGTATGGGTACACAGCCTAAAATGGCATGTGCAAAGAAATGAACAATCCAGACTTGGATCCCTGCGTCCACCTGCAGGCAATATTAGCTTTATAAATCTCAGTCCACCTTCAAATGTAACTATGTATACTAACCTTATTTTCCTCCCACTACACGCCCACATTTTACTGTAAATGGGTTTAACAAGTTTGAACAAGTAAAAAACTTAGCAGCATCACACATGGGTATAACTGCAATACTTATGTGTTTATAGAAATCATACTGATTTCGTTACACGATGCCAAAATAATTATAACAATCAGTGTTAATCCCCTCCCTTGGATGTGATCTGAAAATGGAGGTTTGATGGGTGAACACCACCTATTCATTTATTTTAGGTTTTGTTAGCACTCAAAATGAGAATGGTTTGATTCACTCATGATCTGATTTAGAGTTTGCACACACAGCCGCACCGGCGAGTGTCGCTCGACCCGGGCTCCACTTCTGACCTGGCTCCGATGCTGCGTTCATGTGATGTCGGAAGGTTTGAGATTCCGAGTTGGGAAGTATTTCTTCTGACTTCATCGTGTTCATGTGCTTTGAGGTCGTTAAGTAGGAACAACATGGACGCCACAGAGATGATGAGCTCATTTCAATGCCAAGAGCGTTTAAACAAGAGTTTGACAGCTGTATCCAGTTTAGTGCTCCACGGGGGGCACAACCAATCAATATTTGGTTTAATTTAATGGTTAATTTGATTGTTAGTGTTTAATTGTTTGTAACCCATGGTGATTTCATCCTGTACTTGCTGTTCCATTATATTCCCCTAAACCCACTAAAATGTAGTTTAAAAATAGCTTTGACTGACTTATCCGAATTTGTGCAAACTCTAATGTTTCTAACTCATTTAGGTCACCCTACATGAACAGAAATTAACATCAGTGTTACTAGTACACGTCACATGTGATTAAAAAAATTGATATTCAATATGAAAATTGATTTTTAAAAAAGTTTCTTACTATTAACCAGTCATTGACTATCGCCCGCCATGTTTATGCATTAATGACGTCAAGTCAGCAACTCATGTTATAAAGTTATCTCCAAGTTGCTGAGTTATTTTTCCGTTTGAGAGGTTGTTCATGTGAATTTTCCCAGTGGGAAAGTCATTATCCCAATTATTCCGACATGACATGAACGCTGCATGATCCTACCTCCAAAAGCGGGTTGTGGGCGGTGCAACTCGGCCCCCCGACCCCGTGTCCGTGCTCTACATACAGAAGAGCGAGGCGCATTAAGGGCGCATGAAACCCGCACTGACCGGGCTGTGTGAAAGGGGCTCGAGAGGGAAAGCCCCCTGAGCCTGTCGCTTTAGCGCGACTCTTCCTTACTTCTCTGCTTTGCCTCTTCGCTAGTGCCATTTGTAACTTCTTTTTAAGATTTTTTTTTGGAAGGTTGTGCCTTTATAAGGACAGGACAGCTGAAGAGTGGACAGGAAACAGGGCAGAGAGGGAGAATGACATGCAGCAAAGGGCCACAGGTGGGATCGAACCCGGGTCCGCTGCGGTGAGGACACAGCCTCTGTATATGGGGCGCCTGCTCTACCAACTGAGCCACCAGGCGCCCCAGTGCCATTTGTAACTTCTAATCAGACGTATTAACAGTTAGAAGCAGCTGTGTTAGCGAGAGTGGATTAAAAAAATACTTCTTAATCATAACAATGGTTTGTGTATCTGTTGAGAGGGATTTTCCTTGGCGCAGGCGCAGCACATACGAGCTTTTTGGCCTGATAGCAGCGGAGAAAACAAGGCAAAACTGCCGATCTTTGTCGCAGCTTGTTCTTTGTTGTCAGTTTGGTGTGTTGTAGCCTTTAAGGAAGGAGCTGCAGTGGATGATGGTCTTTTTAGTTCCCAGTTCCCTTCATTTTGCTCCACTGCAGTTGAAACAAAACTACAGTTTTTTCCGGAAGGCCTGTTCTTTGATTCCGTCATGTCCATAACGGTGTTGAGACGCATTTTTTACCGCGAAACTGATGTTACTGTCACATCCCTAGTAGTTTAAAAGAGAATTTTAGACTGATAGAAGTATTTATATTATGTGCAGGGACAAAACCATGGTCTGGTTATCGAGTGCGAGTTATTAAAACAAGGAAACACCTTAAAGATGGTTCCCGTCAACAGAGTGACTTACATTCTCAATCAAAGTGCAAGTTTTATTCAACTGTAGGTAACTATAGCAACAATACTGAGACTTAAAAGTTAACCAGTTAACTCTCGCTTGTAAAATTCTAGCTGTGTGTTAAACTGAAACCTGTTAAACGCACAGAATGGGTTTTTTTGTATCATAGAGTAGACATAGATGTATTCAGTCTTGACTGCATGCTTGTTTTCTCTTTTGTTTGCTGTTGCTCGGACATGCCTCTAAACATGTAGCAGTTCATATTTACACAAGTATTTTCTTCCTATTCATACACATATGGATACTTCAAACTCATGTTCTTCTTTAATTTTCACACAAAGCTCTTGTGTGTGTGTATGTGTGTGTGCGTGCGTTGTACTAAACATGAGTCACTTCCTTCCCCACATGCTGCTGTGAATCACTCCTTCCTCCAGGGAATACGGGCTGTCTCCACCCCCCTTTCCTCCCTCTTGCATGCCCTTCCCCCATGTGTTCTCATGCGAGGCCCTGGAAAGTGTCTAGAGCTGTGTGAGGAGGGGCGGATGGGGGGATGGAAAAAGGAGGGGTTTGTTAGATTGATGCCCCGGGGTCTGGGTTTGGGTTCCTCTGCCTCTTGGGAGAAAATGGTGGGAAAACGATCTATAGCCCTCCCTTCATTCATACATTTATGAATTCATACATTTGTTTTCATCAGACTTACTTGTTTTAGTGACTATCGAGCTTTTGTTCTTCTGTTCATTCTTACTGTTTGTTGTCTGTCTGAAAAAACACATTTGTTATCGATGCCAGAAGTTATTAATGTTATCAAGGTCATTGCTGAACAACAATCAGCCTTTTGTTCTTTTTACTCAATTGGTTAGATTTCTGAATGTAATAAGAAAGCAACGTAATCAGTACCTTTTTCCCTCTTTTCATGATTGACTGAGAAACACAATGAGTCTGTTGTCTTTCATGTTGATTTTAGTCACTATTATTCTTCTTGCTCTTTTTTCTTTGGATTTATAATTTATATGCAATATATATCAGTTTTAACAATAAAAATCATAAAAAAGGACAAAAAAAAAATAAAAAAACAAAACAGCAATAACAACTATACCACCACAGAATTAAGGCTACACAACCAGGTCCAATGTGTGTACAGGAACATGTCAACTGGGGGGACTCTGTTGGGTGCTGGGGAGTGCAGCTTTTAAATAGAAAATTATCAATTCGACAACCAGCAGCATCAATAAAGTCCACAGGGACGACTAAATTCCCTGCCATGAATAGATATTATTTAAGATATTTTTTATTTGAAAATGGAAATTATGAGTTCTATGATCAAAATGTGTACACAAGCGATATCTTTTGTCATTACTTTAATCTCACAACTACAAATTATGCATGTTTCCCTTTTATTGTACAAATAATGTTGTCCCTCTAAATTCTATGAAAATAAGTCAGATATGCAAATTAAAAAATGTCTGCCGAACCTGTAATGATATTTGCATTTTACTTTCCTGATTAGAAGTTGATTGTGATTTTAATCCCGTAACGTAGCCACCTCTTGCAGACCATATTTAATGCTGCACCAATCAACTCTTTAATGGTAATAATAGGTCAGATAACTAAATATAATGTTGAAAAAAAGTTGTTTATCTCGATAAAGCTTCCGAGAAATATTACTGGACTCCACAATTACTGCCAGCTGTAGAAGGGGGTCACCTTCTTGCAGTTCATCGTTTTTGTTTTAAGGTTTTTAACTTAACCCACAATGTTGTGTCAACAGCTTTTCCTGCCAGAAAAAAATAAACCAATGCAGCTTTAAACCCACAACATATAATCACCCTTCAACTTCATATGACAAATTTGGTAGGAGTGGTGAGAATAAATCAAAGCAAAGTTGTGGCCAAAAAACAAATATATGAGCTGCACATTGCTGGAAGGCTTCATAGAATTGCGAGGAACTTCCACAAATCAAAGGAAATCTTTTGCGTAGCACTTGTTATAGCCTCACCGTGGACTGTAGAATAAATTTAACAGAAGAGTTGTCTTTGGATTTCTTAATGCATTACAAAAAAGGAATGTTATCTTGTTACTTTTGGATTACTGTAAAACAAACACTGAAAATATTGCTTTTTTAGTTCCACAAATATTCTATTTCTCTTTAAAGCTGAGGTAGGTAGTTTATTTTTGATGTCACTGGGCAAAAATCCCATAATAACCTTTCAGCGTATTGTAATTCAGGTGTTCTGAAAGAACACTAGACCTCAGCACCTCTCCCTGGCATTATATTCAGACCGTCATGGGACTTTCAGCCAATCACGGTCATTTAAGAAAGAGCATGTCACTATTTGCTGCACTACGCTGCGGTCAGCGACAGGTGATTAACGTGCCATTCATTCTAAAACTGGCCTCTGGCGACTTGACAAGCTGAGTTACAGGCAACACCATCAGCCAGCTTGAGTCAAGCTGAGACAGACCAGTCAACTCCACTGCAACTTTCCTTGCAATTGTTTCTTCTTGTTGCGAATCTTTGGTGTAAACTGGCCTTAAAAGAAAGAGCAACAACAAACAAAATAAAGTGCGAAAACAGGGAGGGCGGGGTGCAGCGGAGTTGCTCCCTTGGGAGTCTCATGCTTCAACTAGCTTGATTTTCAGACATTGCTGATCCCAGCTTTAAGATATCTCAAAACATTTTAGTTGTTAAAAAAACCCCACACTTTTATATTAAGTCACTTTGCTTTTTTAAGAGGAGCCCTCACTCAAACTGTTCTCCCATTATTAATGTTTAAAAAAAAGGAATTGAGAAGTCCATTGTCAATAAATCCTCATTAAAAACAAAAGCAAATATTTGGCAAGTCACCATTAACAAAACATATTTTAAAGACATAATCATAAAATATCATGTAATCCTTAATTAATCCTGATCACTTGTAATCCATTACTACCTAACCCTGCTAGCTATTCATTTACACAGTGTAAAACTTTTCCACTGTCTATGAATAAGCTCACTGTATTCCAAATACTCAGCAATTTGTCAGAATGACTTCTGCCTTGTAAATAGGTCATTGTCATAATTTATTGTAACTGACTCAACTCAGGCTGACCAAGGCTTCACTGAAGAAACTCAAAACTTTCTAAAGCTACATTTCCAGCCCACAAAGGAAGTATTTTGATTCTCTTATGTTTGATTTTGGTTGTATCACTTAAGTAATTCTTTCAAAAGAGCTGCAAAGAAGATCTAAAGGCTGTCTTGTCAAAAGCCTTTAAGTCTTGTGGTGCAACAGAATTCACAAATAAGATTAACTGTGATTTTTATTATATAGAGATGTGATTGAGGCCTTCACCATGAATATTATTCAGAAGCGAAGGGCAATATACCATGAAGTATTCCCTAAACCTCTGGATGCATCATGCACTTACATTTACATCAGTGGACTTGATAATGGTTGAGAATATTGTATGTGTTTTGAAAATCCTCTGCCCGCGCTTTTTATGTAGGGGTCCCGCAGGTCTCTATCTTAGGCCCAGTTCTTTTCAGTTAATGTGTTAGCCCTCGTCAATATTAAACAAAATTACAACATCAGTTTGTATAATTTCATAGATTATACTCAGATAAGTATCCCTGTATGCTTGAGGCCAATGAATGACTCGATTGCTTTGTCACAGCACCACAACCACGAGGACTTGGCTTAAATGTCGAGGACTTCCAGACGCGGATGCCCGTGCATATTTAAGTTATGGCTTGGCTGCAGGCTCGGAAAAAAGAAAAATTGGGCTCACCATACAGCTGATTGTAATCTGCTACAGCATGCCTGGAAACATTAGACCAGCTGCGTCTGCAGTCCGAAGGCATCTCATCCTTTTGGACTCCTTCGCCAGTTCTTTTTTATTAACATTATGACACAGACAAACACTCAAAACGTAACTTGGCGATGAAAGAGGAGTTTTTGACAGTTACTACTCCACACACATGCCGTCTTCCCAGGTGACTCTAGCGGCTGCCTCCTCAAGCTGAACTGTCTCACATGCTCTCAGCTCTCATTCATCAGCTCAGTAGTTCTGTATCAGACTGACATTAACTATGTATGCCCACCTCCTAGCCTGACTGCCATACAAAACAACCACTCAGAGACGTAACTGTGACAGCATCATTACTGACTTAAGTCTGTGGGTGAATAAAAGCTTCTTACAGCAAGATGAAGACAAATCAGAGCTTTTTTTTTAAAAAAAACAATTTTAAAAATGTTAGTGTAATCATTGACTCTAACCCATTTTGAATCTCACATTAGACACGTGACTCAAATGCACAATATGTAATTTGTGCCACTAGACGTCTCTCTCTCAGAACAATGAAAACAAAAAATGTTCAAAGATGCTGTAAAATAGCCTGAGAACATGGGACTTGTTTATGTCACTGTTAACCAGCCAGCATTGCAGATAAAAATCTATCTGACACACTCAAGCAAAACAATTCACAGACAAGGTAATGTATTAAAGTTTTATTCATGTTAAGTCTAGTCACATTTACTGATGTATTTCTTCATGGTCTGCTGGTTTAGTTAGCAACAAATGAAATGGACCATTACCTTAAATAAAATTATGGATTTCTCTTGGTTTGAACATTGTTGGAAACATTTTGGATAATGTAAATACACATCTAAATTTTTTTTTTTTTTTAAACAACCAAAGATCTGGTTGATTTTGGACATTTTAATGTGGAAATGTTACATGTTGTAATATTAGGTGCCCTATCATTTAAGAAATATTGGCAGCATCAGACTGTCTTTCTCCCAGCTAGGCAGAAAAGTTCATACATACTTTTATTTCCAGCAGGCTGGACTCCTGTAACACTCCTCTTTCTGGTATTTTTAAGAAAGTGATCAGTCAGTAAACCAGACAGAGACTGCCTTTTTCCAATCATAGTCTTTACGTTGTTTACCTGTCTGATGCAAAATTAATTTTAATTTGATTTAATTTCATTGGTTTTAAAATCACTTAATGGCTTTACCTGTAATATCTTTCTGACATACTTAAGCCTGTTAGGTCCTGTACAGCATCTAACTTAAACCTCTTGATAGTCTTTGAGGTCAAAACTGAAATGCAAAGGAGATGCAACCTCTTTTAATATGTCCCAAACTTTGGAACAGTCTGTCTGAACGTCTTGTGATTCATTCAGACCAAAGCAGTCTTCACTGGGAAAAAGCAAGTTCTTCCATTCATTTTAATGTGAGTAGTTTGTTTAAACCGCAGCAATGTGGATCAGAGGAGGTTCCAAAATTGGCCCAGTGATGAGAAGTTAAAGTAAAGTCAACTTTTGGTGAAACACAGCCCAACATTTCTCTGTGATGACCAGTCAGTTGATTTGCATAAAAGATCTTCTCGAGCTGAACAACCTTGCCATGAGGGAATATAAAGACATTAATATGCATTTGGAAATGGGTCGGTATTCACACACAGCCAGAATAACTGATTTGGTTTGAAAACGGCCCTTTGAGGTTCAGTTATAACTATTGACATTGTAGGAGCTATTTATATTTATTATTTAGATTTTGTCTTGTATTTGTGCAGTCACTTGGTGGTGCTGTTAATTGCTCAGAATGGTGTATAGAGGGCACAGCACAGGAAGAGGAAGACAAGGCACAGGTGCGGGAAGAGCACACAGTTCTCATCAGTTCGGTTCAGTTCACTTCACATCAAACAGAGCAGCAATCACTGAAATAAAAAACTGGTATGTTAATCATCTACTTACTTTTCTCAATAAACCGACTAGTAAAGTGGAATTCCTGTCTGAATCATCTGTTCTGACTGCGTGAGATCACTCTACCTAACTGTGTGAAGTAATGGCAAAGAAAAATGGAGAAGTTTAAAAGGATGAAAAATTTTGCCATTACAGTCACCTTTAAGCAAAAGTGTTTTTTCATCATGGTTGTTTATGTTGTTTCATTCTGCTGTTATATTTCTATTTTATTTTTCTTCTTTTTATGTTTTATCTGAAATGATAAGATGATTTTATATTAAGCACGTTGTGTCACATGATATGAATAAATTCTGCTTTATAAACAAAGTTTTATTATTTCTGTTATTATTTTTATTAAGCTAATGTCCTGTTACAGGACGTTCAAAACTTTTTGTTACTCTGTGGATGAGTTACAATGAATTTGTCTCATTTGTCACCCTTAACCTCTTCTCTGTCACTCTTTTCTCTGTTCTGTAGATGAAGACGGGTCCGTTTGCTGAACACTCCAACCAGCTGTGGAACATCAGTGCTGTTCCTTCCTGGTCCAAAGTCAACCAGGGCCTGATCAGAATGTACAAGGCCGAGGTACTCCTGCTTCATTCTCTCTAACTGACGTTGACCCAATTGAATTCTTGAGACATTTTTTGCGTCTTAGATAGTTTGATGTAGAAGGAGACGGTTTATGTTACAAAGCATCAGTTTAATATTCTTCTCTGTAATCTTGGCTTACCCAAAACTAAAAACCTAATGTCTAATGCACATTGTAGGATTTTTAGATCTCAACTACTTCTTAAAATGTGGAAACTACACGCTTGGCGTCTCTGCTGAATGATTTCAGAGTGATTATTCCAAGGCTCTGGGAGCTCACAGAAACTCATCAGACATGTCAGACATGTCAGACATGTCTGTCATCAGACATGACCAGAAGAAAACAAACTTGTCATTAGCTCGTTGCCCTTGTGTGAGCTGTGTTTGCACCAAAGTATAAAAATAAATTTGGCTCAGTCAAAATGGATTCAGAAAGACATATACGTTTCGTAGTGTGAGCTGGAGCTGAGCTGGAAATTTGTGTCAGACAGGGCTTGTGCAAGCTAATGCTAAAAGCTAACAAGTATGACACATCAAGTTGGTGACACCCTCCGCTCAGCTCCCTCACTGGGTTGCAGCTCAGTGTTCATTGCTGTTTTTTCACACTACAGGATTTCAAATCCTTAAAAACAAAGAGGATTTATATTTATGTTTTAAAAGTGGGGATACTCTGATCCAATAACATCCAGCAACATAACGATCACTTCTGTAAAGCCCTCCCATAGCAGGATAATTTGTGCAGATAATCTGTTCCAGCCAGCCTTGAAACGCAAACACACCCACGATGTAAACTGGACCCCAAATCAGCCCAGTTATTCTCTTATGTGGAGCCAGCTTAAATAAAAATCTCAAGTACAAAATCTGAAGACGGAATCTTAGTGAAAATGTATTTGCACCGTTCACTCCTGTCTTAACTGACTGGAAGCCATGCCGTATTTCTATGGTGGCTGCTCCAGCAGAGCGAGGTTATTAAAACTGAAAGACTGTATATTCTTCCAGTTTGTGTGCCCTCTTTAAGGTTAACACTGTGGAGAAGTTTCTCATCTACTGTGCCAAATTTCATTGCACAATCCAGCAAAAATCTAAGCACTTAAATTTTCTTCACCTGCACAAGCAAATCCTTGATTTAAAGAAAATAAATAAATAAATAAAAATAATCAAAAACTACAGAGTCGTCTGAAAAATCACTTGTAGATTTGCTGGTGTGACCGAGCCTGTATAAAAGGTTTTTGTTTTTGTTTTTTTCCCCAGCAAACTTTTAAAAGCGAGACTTGATGTATATGGTAATACGGTTATGAGGCTGTACCAAGAGGCAACTGGCGCTTAAATATAAAACCAACATGAATGTGCCAAAACACCAGTTCCTTTCAACGGAGCTAACAGTGAACTCAGCGCATTTAACCTCTAAAATATTCTCTGCACTTGTAATGCACATATCAAATATCAAATAAAAGGTACAGTCTTCTTTTAACACAATGTTTTATGTCAGCGGTTCAGTATGGAATATTAACTAAAATAGCACAAGTGGGGCTGTGTAAAAAAATCTCTATCTAAATCTATCTATCTAAATTTTCCAGTATCTTATATTTATATAGATAGATAGAGAGATAGATGTGTGTGTGTGTGTGTGTGTGTGTGTGTATATATATATATATATATATATATACTCCCAATTCCATTATCTGGGTGTGTTAGCTCAACTTTGAGATATTTGATTTATTATGATTTCAGTTGGACTTACATCTTTATGTGCATTTTAAAAGTCCAGTTTTAGCCGGACTAACACAACAAATCAATTTTCTCTAACAACAGGTAAACGCACTAATTTGTATGTAGCCTAACTTTGACTCGGACCCGTGGCTCCAAAAAA
>JAQFJA010000011.1:358334-374314 GCA_029874485.1 Naso brachycentron | reverse complement strand
ATATAAATATATACAACCATCAATATTTACCATAATTACAATAAGCATAATTACCGACTGAGTACACATTGCAAAACACACAATCTGAAACCCCCAATAATAAAATATAAATCCACAATACAAAGACACAGTGTTTTACAGAAAACATGAGAGGCTTATCTGTTTGCCTGTTTGCTTACCTGTTGCTGAACAGCGGCAGAAGAGAAACAACATACATTTTTCTCATGTTGTTTTAATGTGCGGTGGGGGGGGATCACGGAGCTGCTTCAAGTCATTTTGTCCTCTGATCGATGCTGTTCACTCACAGAGGAAAGTTTTTGGGGTTTTTTTTTGTCTTGAGGTGGGCAGAAGGCTGAGCCTTTTTCCCTGTTTTAGTACGATGTGTCAAAACTTAAAACCATTAGAAACATAAACATATATCCCGTGACGGATGAAGTTTTAAGCGTTTGTTTATGTGTTCACGTGTTCGTTCAGCACGTTGGTGGCACGAAAATAGGGGAGCCAATCCCAGCAGACCCTTGGTGAGGGCGGGCTTCACCTGGACAAGGCGCCAGTTCATCACAGGACACATCATGGGAAATGTTCATTAAAAATCAACCATGAAGTTGATTAATGGCCCTTTTCTTTATGACCCGATCATGTTAGACCACCTGATGCTATAACATCTCTTGATGTAAAACTTTGTAAAGTTTAAATTAATTAATTTTAAAAAAATTTCTCTGTAGAGCAAACAAGTGAACCTAATGACTGATTTGAATTTTAAAGGCCTGAATATAACTAAGGCTATAGTATACCAAATAGACCTAATGCTTCTATTAATAATAATAATAATAATAATAATAATAATAATAATAATAATAATAATAATAATAATAATAATAAAAGGAGGAAGAGGAAGACAGAGGGGTAGAAGCATCATTAGCTGCAGCTTGCAGTGTTGAAGACCTGAGAAGAGTTTGTTAGTTTTATGTTTTAATCATTTTGGCTCAAAAGATTTTCTAATATTTTGTCTGAAAATTTAAAATATGTTCACCTGGAAGTGACTTAACAAGGCCTCAACTTTGACTTACTCACTAACTTACAAATTACACTCACCTGACAGAGTTATTACAGCCTTAACATTCTAGAGCACATTTTCTCCACAGTGTGTTCAACAGAGACTTCATATGTTTCCTGGTTAATGTAAACTCTTTAACAGAGACCGTTACTTGTTCCTACCTGCTTTTCTTTCTTTGCCTGAGCTTGTCTGCTGCTAATTCCAAAACCCACGTGTAACACAAAGACCTGAACACACAGAAGATTGTGCAGCTCCTCATATGTAAAGGTGGCGTGGCTCTCATGCACTTCCTCAGCAGTTCCAGGATTGTGCCTGGGAGATCACTGGTGATGGATTCTGCACAAGCTTGATCATCATGAATGAGTTCACTAATAAATGCCTTCAGTATCTCAGTGCAAGTCTCCAAACACTGGCAAACACGGGGGGGGGGGATTTCACCCTCGGTGCCCTAATGTTAGAAAAAGTGCCCTCTGGATGCCCCTATGATAGATATAACATGATGAAGTGCCCTCAAGGTTTTCTAGGTTGCCTTTACAGTGGACTAAAAAAAATGTTTTTTTTGCACAATGGTGCCCCACGGCATACAACAAGTAGACTTTTTACTATTTTTACCACTGCCTCTCAAATGTCCTGAGTCTGCCACTGTCTCAAAAACTTTGACACTTTGCATCTGAGAAGCCCATACATTTAGAGAGAAAGTGAAATGAAAGGTGAAGCAGAAAACTGAGAGACTGGGAGAAATCCAAGGTGAAAGACCCTGTTTCACAGCAGATATTTGGTGTAAAGGTTACTGCATGTGAAAAGCAGTAAAATACAATGTTAGAAATCCATTAAATGCAGACTTAATGCCATAAGAGCAGGCTAGCTATAAGCACTGTAATATGGTTGTGTCATAATGCAGTCAGGGAAAAAAAATAGCTTTTTAGAGCTAAAAAAAAAAAAAATCAAACCTATATTCAAAGTAGTTGGAGGTCAGATGATGATAACTGAAAACACAGTCACCAACTCTGATCAATGAGGCATGCAGAGAGGTAACATATAAACGGAGGCATGTTAAGCACGTTTGAAGTACAAGAAATTTAAGAGAGAATGAGATGAAGAAGACAGAATTCAGATTAAAGAGTAACTAAATCCCTAAACCAGCGCAAATGAACAAATGTTTCCATATTGTTATAAATGTGTGTGGTTGTAACACTGCTATTAACAGGGCTATTTTTTGAAGCATTTTAATTGGCTGATAAGGTAAGACGTGATGTCACCGGTGCCAAGATACTATCCTTAGGCTGAGACCAGCTGCTAGGCAACCAGAGAATTCTAGATTAAACGAGAGTGATCGATGCACCAGCACAACACTAAAACCAAACTAGTCTCACCTGTTAACACATGCATCCCAATGTAAACACTCGCATGTGTGCAAATACACACAGCCATACTCACAAACACACACAGCATCATTCCTGTATTGATGTTGTTTTAGTCAAAATCAAAGGTCCAGTCTGAAGGATTTAGAGACATCTAGTGGTGACTTAGCAGATTGCAACCCACTGAATATTCCTCATCATCTGCAGCAGGAGAGACTGCAGTCAGCGCAGACATCACAAAAGATATGAAGGCCCTTTCTGGAGCCAGCGTTTTGTTTGTCCATGCTGAGCTGCTATGCAAACAAAAAAACATAAATATTAACTTTTCAATTCAATTTCTGCAGTATTCTGTCAATTGTCCTCCTGAATCTTACACACTGACCTTTAACTGAAAACTTTGTTCTCTCAAACATGTGGAGAAAGAAGTTCTCACATAGTTCTACTTCAGTCAGCTCAAAATCAATGTGGCCAAGACAAAAAAGGTATAAAGGTCATTTAATCCTGCTGCTATGCACTGTTGTGGATTTTTTTGTGTGTGATATGTATATGTGATACTGCTGGCTGTAAACCAATTTGCTCCTCAGGGAAAGTAAAGATACCCTTGAACCCTTGAACCCTTAAAAAGAACTTATTATTTGCACAAAGCAAAATGTAGAAATGGACCCAGTTTCACTTGAGGGCCAACAAGCTGAAACTGTGCAAAACTTTCAATATGTCGGTACAGTTTTGGACTCTCAGTTGAGCTTCTCTGATAACACAGTGTGTTTTTAAAAGATGCTTCCAGAAACACTGTCTTCTTAGGAAACTGAGTGGCCTTTGTGTTAGTCGTCAAATTTTAGAAACTGTGTATAAAACCACTGCAGGGAGCGTTTTAATTTTTACGGTCACCTCAGCTGTAGGTCCAAGAACAAGCTATCTCGAATCGTATCAGTGGCTGGCAAATCAAACGTTTAACCCCTAAAAGGCCTCTGCACAGAGAGAGGGCAAGGAGGAAAGTGAGGAGTTGGTGAGCTCCCATCCTCGCTCTAACCGGTTTGAGCCTTTAAGCTCAGGGGGGCGCTATAGAGTCACTCTGGTGACTACAAATGTGTTCAAGAAGTCAAGTGCTGTCAGCATTTTTAACTCAACAAAGTGACTGATAAGCTGTTGCCACAGAGATCAACTGATTTTAGTGACTAATGGGACTCTGTGATATTGTGTGGTTTCTATTTGCTTGTCTACCTGTATGTTGTTTTTGATATTTTTGGTGAGCCGAAGACCAATTCTGTTCTGTTCTGTTCTAAAGAAAAGTCTGGTTGGAACAGGACACAGCAACACTTCTTCCCTCTGACACACAAGCTGCCACAGACAGAGAGAGCAGCAGCCACATGATTTCCTTCTCATATGAATCGATGTGAGCGCCTAAAAAACGCGGAACAAAGTGCGTCCCTTTTTGTTTCATACAATACGGAACACATCGATTCGTTTCCAAACTCGGGACGATTCCGTGTTTTAGCCTATTTAATGGACGGTTGGCAATAAATAATGGTTGTAGCTCGCTGTCTGCGCTGCTGCGGTTTGAAAAGGTGTCGTTTGATTTTAAACAGTCTTTAACAGTCTTATAGGTCCTAAGTTATTGAGACAGGTGTCACGACACCGGAACTGCGCATCTGTGAATCAGCCCTCCACCTTCTTCCCCACACCTCTGCTGGTAACGCCCCACCCACAGCCCACAGGTGTATCAAGGCAAATCTTACCTCTCTGTTGTTGACTGTCTTGAGGATTTCATCAAACCACAAGATGAGGAAGTTATTGTTGTTGCTCTTTTTCTGTTGCGGTGCATCTGCAGGTAAGATCATAAAGTTCCTCTCAGCGTCAGCCTGTCCGTGTTGTTACAGGAAAAGTTTGATTTGACCACGACAGAGGAATAAATGTGCTACATGATGGCCTTCTTCTTTTTTATTTGGAGAAAAAAACTGAAACTGAAACACCAAATTTAGAATTAGGCTGTGCCATCATTTTTATTCTAATCCAACACTCATTTATGTCCTTTTTACAGAGAGTACATACTGTCCTCTTTTGCCCCCCCCCATATATGTCATAGCTATGGTATGTAATATAACATGCATTATTTCCAAAAGCTACATAAATTTATTTCCAGAATAGTAACAGTACAAGTACAAAAGCTCATGAGGCGTGTGCTGTAACTTTTTTGTACAAAGTGACTGTAAACTGGCATCACTCAACGTCCAAAGTGAAAACTAAGAGAAATACTAAACATTTGTCCTCTGCAACATATTCTTCTCAGACCATTGTGATTTAACAATTAAACAATTAGCCTGCAAACCAATTACAGACAACTATTTTTTTTTTAAACGCTAAAAGCTGAAACCTTCTCTGTCCCGCAGTGATACATTCCCTGAAATTCCTTCTGACTGCAACTTCTGGAGCGTCGAGCTTTCCAGAGTTTTTGGTTGTGGCGATGGTTGATGAAGTTCAGGTGGGTTACTGTGACAACATCAACACAGCAGAGCCCAAGCATGAGTGGGCGAGAGATTTATTTAAGGACGACCCCCAGCAGCTGGAGTGGTATGTCAGCGAGTGTATCCATGAGCAGCATTACTTCAGAGCCAGCATTGATAACTTCAAGCAGCGCTTTAACCAAACTGAAGGTACACTGTGTGTAGAATTATGTATGAATATTAAAATTTTGAATTGTTCATTTTCTTTCCTTCCTGATGAGAGCAAACAGAGCTCTGGGAAGTGTCATTAAAAGTCTTGTTTTATCACACTTAGACTATAGCTCAGAGGTTTGGTCGTGTGCTGCCACATCATCTATAAAGAAACTGCAAATTGCTCAGAATAAAGCAGCACGACGTTTACTTCGTTGTCCATATCGAACAAATGTCAGTGCAATGCATAACTGCCTTGCTTGGTTGAATGTAAAGAACAGATTTATTGCCTCATTGCTTGCTTTTATTTGGAAAATATCAGTGACTAAACTGCCAAGGGTTTCATATAAACGTCTGTCCTTCAGCTCTGATGAACATGTACACAACACCAGGCATGCTATGGAAGGTAGATTTACTCTACCCAAAGTGAAAACAAACAAGATGAAAAGTACGGTAATGTTTAGCGCCATGGTGATATGGAATGCTCTGCCGGGACGTATCATTCAAGAAAAAAACAAATATAGATTTAAAGAATTATTGAAAGAGTATTTATTAGCGAAACAGTTCTCGGTGTCTGCTGATGTTTAGTTGTGGCTACTGGGCACAAGTAATTACTGTTAGTTTAATGAGCTTTATGAAATCCAAATTATGTTTTTGTAAATGTAATATACTGGAATCACGTCTAATGTATGTTGATATATACCTGACCATCTGACCATTTATGAATTAGGTTAATAGCTACATTTCGGAGGTACAGTTAATTTGAACTAGGTCCTGTACTGTATATATGTTTTTGTTTTTTTTATTTTGTAGATTGTTGTGAGTTGTTTTTGGTTGTTGTTTGTGTTGTCTTGTTGTGTGGTGTGTTTTGTTGTTTTTTTTTTGTAATATACTGCAATGTAAAGATAATTGTGTTGGGTGTGGACTCCAGGAAGAATAGCGATGGCCTTAGCCGAAGCTAATGGAGATCCAAATAAAGAAAGAAAGAAAGTAAATACACCATTTTAAGAATCTATGTTAAAGCCTTTTTAAATAGTAACCTTGATAAAGTAGTATTTTTATATGCCTTATTGGTTTTATACAATTCTTTGTCTATTAACGTTCTTTTTTATTTAGCAGTTCTAGTACCTGCCTGCTTGATTTCGTTACTTATTTTGATTACTGAAAATAAAAACATTTGGTTTAATATTTGAAACACGTCTCTGTCTCCTCAGTAACGAGCCTGTGTGCTTTACTATCCTTTCCTATTCCAACGGTATTAAGGTTCAAGTATTATTTCCTGGGGTGCAGCTCCCCAGGTGGCGTTGTTTGGCTTTTCTCAGTGTTAACTATAGTGCCCCCCGCCCACCCCTCATCCACATAAACATGAACAATGCAGCCTGGATAAACAATAATGGAAATAGTGGAGGCTCTTAGCGTAGGAGGACAGGCTTAAAGCCTATTCATACTTTCTGCATCCACGTGTCTGCGGGAGTCTGCTTTGAAATGTGTGATGTGAAAATCGTCATCCACCCATGTCCACAAAGGTCCTCACGGACCCCTCTGCAAACGGCCACGCTCCCCCCAAAATTTGTGACCGTGCAAACCGTCTGCAGGGAAAGAGCGCTGACTGCGCATGCTCTAGTGTATAATCAGTTGCTCCACACTCCAGTCCAGTTGTTATAACAGCAACATTGACTTTTAAAAATCTTGTTCATAAGCCCTTTGCTACCCAGATTTACTCAGTGTGACGTCTGTCAGTCTTTGTTGTCAGCAGTCCCTTTAAGGTCAGACTTGTTCTCCATTGCAACGTGTCTGTGGAGACTTCTTTTTTTCTCTCACAGTCATTGCCACAGTGACGTGGATTTAGTTGTAGCTGCAACATTATTAGTCTGGCTAAAAAAAGATCGAAGAGGTGTAGTCACTGAACTTCTCTTGATATCTTGTTTATTCTGCTGCAATCTGCACACTGTATATCACCTATCACCAGACAGACACAGACCTTTTGTTTTCAATATGAAATCAATTTCCCCATCTGCACGACCGCATAAGTCCGCGCAGTGCTGAAAGTATGTTCAGGTCTTTATTCGATCTCTACTCGATCATTATGTCCCCTTGCTTCTGTTCTCATTGGATTCTGCATGACTTTTTGTTACTAGATGGCTTATGATTCATATGGTGCAGACTTTATGAATCATTTACTGTCTTTTTTTCTTTTCTCCCTCAGCTTTGTTCCCATTGGTGGAGACTACATGAGTCCACCTGCTGAGGACAGCCTGATGAACCTGGCTTGTACTATCTGTCATGTTGCTGAATCCTCTGGTCCTCTGTTCACTGTTGACCTGTTCCCCCAGGACCTACACAACCTCTCCTGTTCTGTTGGCTTATCCTCAGAGAGTTTCCCTTCTCTTTCCATCACTGTAACAAGATTAAACAAAATTTAAAAAAACAAAACCTCATCTAAAATTGATTAAATATTTCTCAACATTGGTAATTGATTAATAGATGTTCAAAAATACACTACAATACACAATATTTGATTAAACATTTTTGCTTAATCTGTAGAATACAATATGGTTCTTTATTACATGGCTTTGTTGAATAGTTGATTCTGATTACCATATTACAACATTCTCAAGTCTGTTATTTCTGAACAGCAGACCATGGCTCCAATCAATCTGCCAACTGCAGCTCCAGGTGTGTCAACCGCTATGGCCCCAGATAACAAGGAAACACAAGAGATGAATGAGGACAGAAGTATGAACATCAATATCCCCAAAGAAGTCCCATTCACTTCATCTCACTCCACCATCAACGGAAATGTTCAGTTTAACATTAACATCGCTATGAGGGCAGTTCCAGTCGTAGAATCAAACGGATTAATTTTTTTAGCAGAATAAATAATCATTTTTAAATAAGTAAAATAATTTTTAAATAAATATGTTGTGTCACAGTATTGATTTCTTTAGTAAACAGCAATGTAATAAGCGGGATAACGTCCAGTGAGCCGGTCATTATTGCGAAATGAACCTCGACAGGGTGATGGAGGACTAGGTCTTGCATCAGCTTTACTTGTAAGACTCTTTAGAGGATAACATGGTTATAATGAAAGCCCTCTGAAAAGGCTCTGCTAACAACCAGACTATAATGGACTCTGCAAAAGGTCTCAACCAAGACACATGAATCATACACACAGCAGGATGGAAGTAACACTTACCATGTACGTAGGAGTACAGGTAAAACAAAAAAACCCTATAGTTTTGTTCTACCTGTCTAGACAAAGGTGAGACAGACAGACGCACACACACACACACACTTACGTCACAGGATGCCAAGGGAGCCATCTCCCTGACAACTGAGTCTGTGTTACTGTGGACTCTTTTTTATCATACACTTTTTAAAACAGCACTCAAATCAACACGTCCTCATGTCTTTACAATACATTGATTGCTATCAAACACATACGTGACATACCTGACTATCAGCATCAACTGGACAAACTTTGGATTGAATTTTTCAACTGTCTCATGCAGGTAAAAAAAAAAAGAGAAGGAAAAGAGCAAACATGTGGGTCAGGTTTGGTAAGGTTCAGGCACCAGAACGTCTTCATTAGGTTGAGGAAAAGATCAGAAGTTGGGTTTAGAATATTTACATTTGATAGAAAATAATCAGTCCTGTCTTCTATCAAATCTCTTCTTTTTGTTTTCACAGTTTTACTTTCACTCTGTTTTTTGTCACAACGATCTGCAGCTCTGGTCCACCAACACAGCCAGGAAAGACAATGAAACCTCAGAATGTGTGTGTGTGCTCATCCATGAACGGATATTAATGTCAGACGGGAAATTAAAAGCAGGGTTTGTGTGTGGCTGTGTGTGTGTGCACAGTGTTCGTGCCGGGGTCTGTGGTGGTCGCCTGACAGATATGAACACACACATACACCCACTCTGTCTTAGGCTGCAGTCAGTGATGCAGCTCGGTGCTGCTGACCTGGACAGGAACAGATAAACAGTAAGGATGTCCAAAGGTCCACAGACTTGTTCAGAGAACACTTTTTCACAAAAAAAACATAATTTAACCAACAGCTCTCTTCTCCTCTGTTCTTTTTTTTTTTTTTAATTTTTTAACAGATCATCTTGCTCTGGACACGAGCAAAGCACACGGCTGGTCTGCCTTCAGGCTTTTACTTTACTTCTAGTTTCCGTTCTTCCTTGTCATGTCGACAATTTTCAAGTTTCAGACTTTATTTCTTCCAAAACATCTCATGGTCTTCTTTATTGGAAGTTTGCTCCGTTTACTTCTACTCAGAAAGAGGATGAAGGCAGGTAGTCCAGGGAGACCAATTAAGTACAAAGAGAGGATGATGAGAAGCTTGAGGCGTTTGGAAGCAGTTATCAACTGCAAATAAAACAGAAATGTGACTCTAAATCTGGCTCATTTAGCTCACTTGTTTACGTCCCTGACAGGTTGGTTTGATCAGAGTTGGTGGGTGTTTGAACCTCACAGCTTCACTGGAAGCTGTGGCAACAGCAGCCATAATCCTGCACACAACATGGGTAATGTTTTATGATTTTGTTTGTTTTTTGTTCTTTAAAATAAAATTGTAACAAAAGCAGATCCTGTCTTTAAACTATGAATATGTATTTTTACTCTTCATCCTCTCACGTCATAACACAGTCAAATTCAAGGGCTGATGATAAGTGTTATTAATGTCACTGGCTATAGGTCATTGCATTAAAAGCATTTCTGGTGTTAAATCATGATGTCAGCGACACTGAATGTAGCTTATCTTGTGTTTCAGCAACCAAATAATTTGCCTGGAAACATCCACGATCCACCTGCTTTGCAAAGTGATGAGATTAAGGAAGCACATTAAAATCCTTAAAAATCAAATCTCCTGCTTCTCTGTCATTGTGAGAAAAGAACAGAGTTTAGGAAAACATTTTCCTCTCTCAGAAGTTCAGCTCTGCAGTTACATTAAATTTTTCACATGGATCGTAGGTTGTGTATTTTGCTTTCTTGTTAGAAGAACATGGAAAATCCTTATGGTTTATTCTTAGACGCACAAAAGAAAAAAAAAGACTTTAATGCTGAATTAATTTTAGTCAGTCCAACAATAACAATGCCACTTAAACTTGAAATGGAGTTTATTTAACAGGGGGAAAAACCCAACACTGCAAACTCACCGAATGTCGGCTCTTCTATATCAAATGGAAAAGGTCAGTTGATGTCTCTTGTTAGCAAAGACTAATAAGGACAGATTAAATGATGGCCAAAGGTCACAGTCTGGATTTTTATAGCATTGTGAGGACAGTGAGCAACAGATAAGCACAAACATTTCACACAGTTAATACACTCTGCCAATTAGTGCACACCCGTCAGAAATAATCATCTCTGTTATTATTTAGACTTGAAAACAACAAAAAATAAATAAAACACACACAAAAACTCATTAAACAGCAAATGAAGAGTTTAGAACGCCTGTGACAGAGAAGCAGTAATTAAGTTAAGCCTGGTTTAAAGACTGAATCAACAACCAAATATAACAAATATAACAAAATAACACCAGACATCTGTGGCTGTAAACAATAATTAATAAATGCTCAAAAAAACAGATAAGTACATCTGATCGGACGTGGAGCGTCAATAAGCGCAGCAAAGTCCGCAGCAGAAACACAGCTTGGTCGTCTGCTATTGTTGCTGTTCGAGCCCTGCACTGCTGTTAAGCTGTGTACGCACCAAAAGTGACTTTTATTTGTGGCGCGATGAAATTACATATAAAGTCAACGGCATGGCACAACATCCCGTTTGAGGCAACGACACACTTGTAGCGCAACAGAGTGGGCATGACTTGTCGCATGAGGAGGCGACTCGCGTGTCACACAAGTTCAAAATATTAAACTTCAGTGACATATTCACCTCGTGACAGCCAATCAGCTTTTAGGGCTTACACAGATGTTGTAGGGTACATAACTGTGGAGCAATAGGGGGTGCCACTTACCGGAGACAGATGGACAGACGCTCTGCAGCCATCCTACAAATCCGAGCACCAATCCTAGCCAACAGGTCGTCAAGCTGGGTACTGGTCAGCCTCAGGTAGCGCTGGAAATGGTGAACTCTCCTGCACTATATCAGTTGTGGAGGTCCTACACAGGTTGGGGAACTTAACCACGTTGGGTTCAGGGTAATAAAATCATCCGGAGCCTGTTCAGTTGTGTCACACAGCTCCGTGTCAGCCACAGTCGCTGTTAGCCGGTAGCGTCAGGAGGAAGGAGGGCTTGTCATTTTCTGACATGAACCACAACTGATTTAATCATCCTCTCTGCTCTGTATCAGTTGTGGAAGTCCCAGAAACATTGGAAAACTTAACGACGCCGTGTCTGTGGTGTATAAGGTCGTGTTGTCGGAGCTCCACCATGTTCACACAGAGCAACAGTTGTTTTGACCACTATGTCTGATTTAAAGTCCGCTTGGTAACTTCTGACAACATAAGTGCCGTCAGGATGTCATTGGAGAAAGCAGTGAAACTCTCCGAGCTGTGTGCACCTCTGCGGGATGTTGTGCACCCAGACACAATGGCATTTGGCCCTCCGGTGTCTCTGGTCTTTCCACAGGGAGGCAACAGGAACAAGCAAGGTTTGGTATCTAGGAGACAAGCCCCTCCCCTCCCTCCTGTCACCTCTGGGCCAAAGGACGCCAAATTAATTTGACCAAGTCGCGCAATCACGCGATGCGAACTCTTTTTGTCGCTTTGGTGTTCACATCACTTTAGGCTGAAGCGTGTTAGCCACACGTTTAGTGGGGCCATGTCTTTACAGTTTTTACAAGAATGTTGGCGGTCCAGATTTTCTTTTTCAGGCCCCCAGAATGCCATTTTCATGGGGAAAAAAGCTAAACTGCAACCAAAGCTTTGATCATGTAAAAGCTATTACTGTTTATTGTTTGTTGCATTGCGGAGAACATCCATCAAACCTGCCTGTGGGATTTTGGATAGGCTTGTTCATGAAAGCCATGAAAAAAGCTCTGCTGGCTGTGCTGCCCTGAGACCTGATTTAAAGTGGTGGAGGCGCAAGTTCACCTCAAAAATGACTCCAAATCTGCACCTGCATGCCTTTACCGGCACACCCTTTGCTGTGCTGTTCCACCCGGCTGGCAATGCCAGGCTCATGATGGTCAGTGAAAATAGCAACTTGGTGCAGATGTGTAAAAAACACCAAATTATCAACATGCCTGGACCTGCTCTTTGACCAGCTTTGTGCCTGTACAAAAACAGAGCCCTACAAATAAGCTCGTAAAATAACAGACATGATAAATAAGCAGTTAGTTGATAAATACATAAAGTGACAGAGAAAGTGTACTGAGGAGCATAAAATATAAATCTATTACCACTAATTCTCCTCATTTTACACAAACTGATCAGCACAGTCTGAAAAGTGCAAAGAGCTCCAAATGTAATGAGTTCTTTAGTCAATCATTAATTTAATCAGCTTCATTCTCATGCAGCACACTCTGAACAAATCACAGTTAGCACACAAAAAAAATGTAACTAACTAGTTATACCATCTATAAAGAGGCAGGGGAAAAGTGAAAATAAAATGGTTCATGCTCAAACTTTTTCTTACCCATGATGTAATTGAGGTATTAATTGCATTTTAACTTTAAAGCAGAAGGATTTTATTTTTTTCAATGTTGCTCACCTGTTTCAGATTTTAGACTTTAGCAAAGTCTTTGACTAACACTTGTCGTTGGAAACCTTCCAACCAATCAGAAAGGAGAGTTCTTAGCATTTATAACAGATCTCATAATTTTGAGACACATGAGAAAAAACTGCTGGACAAAAACTGAGAGAGAGAGAGAGAGACAAAGGTTCTCAGCACCACTCAGTGTGTAAACATGGTGATTACATGTCACATGTGTCAGGAAGGTTAGTCATTTCTTGCAGTGCCAAGGCGTCTGTTATGCAATCGTTGTTCAGATGTTGGAGCATCCTTGAACACACCAGGGAGCCTTTTCAAAGCAGTTTCAGCTCTCAGGTATTTCATCACATGATGATAATGAAACCTGAAAGAAAAAAAAAAGTTGTTGAAACACTGACTGTGAAGGATTATCTTTCCGTGGCAAGTTTCAAGTCTGTACAGGTTGATTTGTTTGAACTATACAGCGTTTATGTTCATGTGTTCAACCCTTCACAACCATTTCCCGCCACCAACTATTGGCATTGGCCAGACTATGGGATAAAGTTGGCCGGTTTGAAGCCAGAATCAATACTCAGAGGTGTTATCAGTTTATTAGCAGTGGTGGTGTGCCAGCAACTCCCCTGATAAGATTGTAATGTAGCCGCAGTCCAAACAGCAGCTAAATGGACTGAACAAGCCGCTGTTTGTGTCTGTCGGCTGGAAGTCGGATCCTATCTGCAAAATAAAGAGCAGTGGAGAGATGGCAAACAGAGAGAGAGGAGGGTACAGAGGCTTTAATCAATGCTGCTCAGCCAGGGATGGAGGCAGGGTGTGTGTGTGTGTGTGTGTGTGTGTGTGTGTGTGTGTACAGACAGCAGGAATGTGAGAGGAGAGGAAGGAACAGGGAATCTGTTCATATAGTGACTGGTTGAGACCTAATCAAAGGCCATATCACTATTATGTCATCAATAGCAAACATGTTTAAGGAAAAACAAAGCTGGTCAGATTATGCTTTTATTCACATTGAAAAAATTCTTTGACATTAAACACTAACTGTACATGGTCATACTCAAAATGAACATACAAAGCTCAAATGCTGGGGTTCCTCTGTCCCACAAGTGAACACTACTACAACACTGGTCACAGTTCAGGACAAACTGAGGGATTGTTTCAGTCTTGTGCCTAATGGAGCTTTTCCTCTGGCACTTTTGGCCGTACCGAGTCAAACGCGCTGCGTTGATTCGCATTTCCATCACCAAGTCGTGCCTAAGATGGACCATCTCTGGACTAAGGCCAAAGCCCGCTGGCCCCACCTCCAAGCAGGCTGCGTTAACATCAGTGGGGCTTCGTCATCGTTCATTCACTGCAGCACAGAATTCAGTCACACATCGCCAGACTGTTGTTATACCCACTCTGAACAGATGCGCGATGCGGCATGGTGCTGCTTTTGAGCCTCTAAAGTTGGGGAGACCGCATATAGACATGCCTGTAATTCCTACAATTGTAGAAAGCTCGACACTGGACTGATCAGTGAGATTATTATCTGTACATTCGAGGTCCATGGGAAACACCTCAAATCGTGTCTAAGATCTAGAATGAACATAAAATAACGTGCAAGCCGCATGCAGCAGTCTGTCCTTCGCTGTGTTCAGACTAAAAGCGCTGAACGCAGTGTAATTGCAAGAAACGCCAGTCTCGTGTTGCTTGATCATAATTGGATCATATTTTGGATCATCGCTTCAGTCACATAAATCATGTCATTCACGCGATGTACACAGTCATCATTTAGTCGTCATTTCTGCACTATATCAGTTGTGGAGGTCCTACACAGGTTGGAAAACTTATCAGCGTCGTGTCTGGATAATAAAATCATCAAGTCTGTTAAGTTGTGTCACACAGCTCTGCGTCAGCCACAGTTAGCATAAGCTAGTAGTGTACGGAGGAAGGAGGGCTTGTCATTTTCTATCATGAACCACAGCTGATTTACTCATCCTTCCTGCACAGCATCAGTTGTGGGAGTCGCAGAAACATTGGAAACGTAACAACGTCATGTCTGTGTTCATCAGGACATCCCCTGGTGTTTTCAGTCATGTTGCAGGAGCTTCATAGTATTCACACACAGAAACAGTTGTTTTGACTGCTATGTCTGATTCAGCGTCTGTTTTCGGCCAATTCCAGCAATGTTTGTGCTGTCAAGTTGCCTGTCACAGCACAGCGTCACACAATGTCGCCCAAAAAGTTTAATATTTTCAACTTTGAGTGATGAGGCAATGAAAGCGATGGAGGCGATGGAAACCACATCGTCATGATGTCATGCATCGCCAAAAGTGACATCACATGTAACTTTGTCCTTACTTTGACTTTGTACATAATCTTGTGTCGTTCGTCGTGTTCATCACTTTCAGTCCAAACACACCCTTATAAAAAAGGTTTTCTCTGTCTGTGTCTGTCCTCTGCGGGAAATGTTTCCACAATCACATCCCACCAATCAGCACGGGGCATCATCAGTAAAAACGCACACCCACAAGCGAGTGGCCATGCTGCAATGGAAAGCAAACCCCTGCCGTGCTGGGCGGATGTGCCAAGCCAAACCAAGCCGAGCCAAGCCAGCACATGTATATGAAAAAAAGGCATAAATTAGCCTTGACAAGACCAACGTCTCTCCTGAGCATTTAGACAAAAGACAGTTTGGCACAAGGTCCAAACCTCTGAATGTATAAATCTCTGGTATTTGTTTCTTTTCTCATCAGGCACTGTGTATCATTTAGGCCACGACAGCAGCGGGCAGACCGACATGATGTGCTGTAAACGAGAGCTGTGCGGCATTAAGCATCATCATCCTTTCAAAATAGTTCAGTCTTAAAATGTAGATGGTCTCTTGTGTTTGTGATTGTGTTTTTCGCTTCGATTACTATGATAATTCTGTAAATACAATTTATGTACTGCAGTTTGTATCTTTGTATTGTATTATTAATACTCTTACATCCATATTTGAAGTAGGCTTAGGAAGGTTTCAGGTTTTACCGGTTTGGTCCGGTGTACGGCTTAAACCGGTTGTGTGTTATGCAAATAAGTAATACCGGCATTTATCAGGAAGCCAGATCCTAGCAAACGTTACCAAACATGTTCCGACACCCAGCAGCCCGACGAGCGCAGATATGGCCGTCAAAACAGAGCTGTGCGTGAACACACTGAGCTCCTACAACACGACTTTATCACCACAGGATTATTTTATGAACACAGACACGACGTGGTGACG
>JAQFJA010000011.1:343008-355888 GCA_029874485.1 Naso brachycentron | reverse complement strand
GCTCCAGTTAATAATATGTTTGTTGTTAACAGAGGAGAGTATTAAAATGCTTGACAGGTTCTCTGACAGTCAGTAAGGCTTCACCTGCATTAAGTGCTTCATGTCACTGATGTGGTACACACAGAGCAGTACACACCGAACAGTACACACAGAGCAGTACACACCGAACAGTACACACAGAGCAGTAATCAGCATACCCAGCGTGTTCACACAGAGAATACCTGATGTTTGTTTTATTATTTAAGTGAAGAACAGCAAGCCGTCTGTTGTCTTATTCTCAAAGAGGAAATGATTTATTATTGATCAATCTGTTTGGATCTAACAGCTGAAAGAGCAGACAAACTTTCTCTGACACATTTTTTCATCCTCACAAAGAAAACCATCAACACTGTAAAACCTAAGCACTAATGCAGAAAATCTGCACAAAGCAGGGTCTCTACTGTGAGCAGGAAAACAGCAGCACCTCCTGCAACCACTGCTGCTACAAGCACCTCCTCACTGCTAATTTTACTCTCAGTCCTCTGATGTCGCTGACCTCAGACCCCAGCCTGCTTCTCTTGGAGTGCTGTAGATGATTTTTTATCCAAGCTCATCACTGGTTTGTATCCTGTGTTTCCTGACATTCGATGAAGCAGTCACAGTTTTTTTTATTTTGTCCAAAAGTTCCTCGTGTTGCTGGAGACAAACCTCAAGCAACAAGACTGTTCGCCTTCATCTTCAGTTTCAGAGGCTGATGTGAGGGGTGGAGGGCTGCGTTTGGTGAACAAGTCTTATCTAATCTTCTCTGATCTGGGTTCATCTGCAGATCAATGTGGATTAAGCCTTTACATGTGGCCTGATTAGCTCTCACAGCGGCAGCTTTTACAGTTCAAATGAGCTCCCGGCTGCATCACAGATACAGTAGAGTTGCAGATAGGTGGTAATAAATCCTGGGAGGAACATATGGAGGCGAAAATGAAGGATGTAAAGCGTGGAAAATGGAGCTGAAAGCAAATGAAGAGATATGTGGCGTTCCAGCAGTCATTACAGCGACAGCCGCGTCTCGCTAATATGAAGATTTAATGGAGAGCCTGGAGCTACATGTGGTCATAAGACAGAGAGAGCAAGAAGGGAGATGACAGAGAGAGAGAGAGAGAGAGAGAGAGAAATCTAAATCAAAAAGGAAGAAATAAAGAAATAAACAACAGGAGACACTTTGCAACAAATTCAATCATTCTGAATTTAAAGTTCTTTGTATTCTTTTCTCTATGTTAAATTTAATTTTTGATAATATAGTCAGTGTTTTTGAGCTGTAACTTTATTAACTTTATCAATCCCCTTGGGGATATTGATCCTCCGCATTTGACCCATCCTATTCATAGCTAACTTTAACACAACCTTAACTTGGTTTAAGTCCTTCCGGATATAAAAGTTTTGTGATTGTCACAAACAGCCAGGAAGGAAACCTCTGTCTCTCTGACTAAAGCTCAAACTGCCATGATCAGCATTTTAAGCTATGGATGAAATGACTACATGTCATGTGACAGGCGTCCCTCAAAGAGACTAATGACCCGACCCTGCAGGTCCTCACAGCTGTTCAGAGTCTTTGACCTTCTTGTTTTGTTTCAGCTGTTCTGAGCAGGATAAAGCCAGCGTAGCAAAAAGGAGTGATACTGGACTTCAGATATTGATCAGATGGACACAAAACACAGCACAGAGTCTTAATGTCTGCTAGACGAGAGAGTAAACAACTGTTTGCCCATTGATTATCAACTTTTCTGTTTACAACTTGCCAGTGTTGTGTTTACAGCTTGTCGTGATGCGCTCCTAAGTGGCAAAAAATCAGTTAATGCGTGATGAAGCATTGAAACGATGTTTTTAAAGTTAATTTCACCTTGCACATTAATCTTAAATGTAGGTTGCCAGTCAGGGTCATGTTTGACAAATCAGTCGAATTAGGTCAGTTTTATTTATATAACCTAAAATCGAACAAGTTGCCCACCTGTGCCCAGTAATGGCCCCGCACTGAAAGAATAAAGTGAATAAAATTCAAGCATAAAGTATGATGTTATTATTTGGTTGCAGTTTGTCAAAACTATAATAAACACATTAGGTTAGTTTATAAATCTAAAGCTCGCATTTTATCCAAAAAAAAGAAATTCTTGCAAGTGTTGAAAATAGTCAATATACCCAAAAAAAACACCAAGTACCAAACAAACAGGATTATTGACTTGGAACCAGAGTGTTACCACATCAGAGCAGATTGTTAGAGTCCACACACACACACACACACACACACACACACACTGCTCCACTCTCTGATCAATTCACTGTGGACTTGTGCACAAGATAAAAAAAGAAATTGTATATTTTACAACTTCTGAGCTTCTGTAGTTCTGCCACTCCAAGAAAAAGAATCCTAAACTCATTTTTTTGAAGAATAGTTCTGATTTAAAACAGCAGTTTTGTTTATTATATCGATCAGTAATGGTTATTAGCAGTTATAGCAGTAGATGTTCACAACAGTCGACAGTAATCATTTTAACTTTCACTTGTGTTATTTTCTTTTAAATTAACAGCCAATTTGGCAACCTTGGAGTTTGTCTGGCTGCTCCCGATTGCTGAGCCACTGGACTTGGTTTTAGTGATATCAACGTTTCAGTGAGAACAGCAGACGTTTTCAGACCAACAGAACCATCCAATGCGGAGTTCCTGGGGGACTAAACACCTTTCAGGGGTTTTTCCTGTTTGCATTCACACCACAAAAAGGAACCCCCTGCATAACTATGTAAACTGGCCGCTACTAATATACTAATGTTACCTATATGTGATCCCCAATGTAACTTTCACATTACTTACAACAACAACAACAACAACAGCAACAAATGAAGGCTACTTCATTACCGCTCCACGCTTTTGTCTAGTATGTGGCGATAATGTTCCATGAATCTGGAGTTGAACGACATTAAATCTCAGAGAAAATACGACAAAACAAAGACGATCTCATTACGAGCTCTGGTTCGGGTATTAGGCTGTCTTGTTAATACAGCTGTCGGGCTTTTAAAAACGGTGCTGGCTCCTGAGTTTGACCAATCAATGTACACTTAACGTCACTATAGTTCCACATGTTGTAGCTAGAAACGTTCCTCAAATCACATCTAAGAACTATCATAGCTCACAGTTCTTATTTAATTAATTAGATATTGTACATATATTACATCTGAATGTGGCCGAATGTGGTTTTCAAGTATTTTTGACAAACATATGGAGGCAGGAAATCTCACATCTTCAACTTAATTCCAAACTTCAGTGCACTGGAGTGTAAACACTTCACTTTTTAGTTATTAAATAACGAGCCGCACAGTACATAAGTACACCATATTACATCACTAGCCCAAGCATTTTTTTTTCGGCCTTATAAACAGTATTAATATTGGCATATATGATGAACCAAAAAATGGAAATAAATGGTTCCTGCAGTCCAAATCTGCCTAGTGTTATTATTACTGATAGAAATAAAGGATAGAGCATGTGGATGTGAGTGGGTGTCTGCTAAAGATCGGCCATTACAGATGAATCATGAATGCCCTCATTAATGTGACAGGTTGTCACAGAGATTTGTTTTGTGTGAAATAAGGCCGGGGACTTGGCAGGTCACGCCTCACTGACGGACACTCTGAGCCGACAAAGGCCAGTCTGCACTGACACACCGGTGCTTCCGTGTGAAAGCTGCTGCGGTTTGAAGTGTTTACTTTCTCTTCTTTTGAATTCACCGACACTCATTGCCTTTGTGCTATTCTTGTACCTGAGTGCCGCCGTTGCTATGTTCAGTGCTGTAAACTGTCGATAAAGAAATACATTTTATAAAAACGGAACTTGTTTCCAGTCAGATAAAAATAAATGGAAAACAGCAACAGCGTCACACTGTGTCGCCACCGGGCTCACAGTCAGATAACTAATGTACCCATTGAATTTCAATGAGTCCCTCTGAGGAGAAATATCCTGAATAACTCAGCCTCACTGACAGCTCAAATCCATTTTATGGCAGGGAGTCACTTCCCACCAATCACGTATGATCTGTCCTGTGATGTTCATGGCCTTGTTAAAAAGAAACATTCATCCACAATAGAGCATCCCTCAAACAAAAGAGGAAATCACAATTTTTGGACCCTCTGGAGTCTTTAGGAACAGATGAAATAAATGAGCTGAAAATATCTGCTCTGTTTAAATGTTCAGTTTGGAACCGTCTCAGCCTGATCTTAACATGTAATCTGCTTTCAGCTATCACACATCCATCAATAAAACTCATGTTATTGTGTGTGAATGCTCACAGGACGCACTGCAAACAGAAGGTGAGCAGATCATATCAGGGGGAAGCCTGAAGCTGGAATTATGTTTCTCCAAAGATACAGGTAGATGTCTCTTTTGAGCCTTTTAAGAGACGGTCATTAGTAATTGTTAAGGTTCACTGACGAATCAGCACACACACCAGACAAATCTTAATGATTTGTGCAGACCTTCACTGATTGGCAACAAGCTACAGGAAGCTGCAATTCAAATTGTCACAGTGCAAAAGATCACATGACTGACGAAGGCCAAGATAGCATCAGTCTGAAAAAACTTCTCCACTAGTTGCTATTACCTTCTTAAAGTGACATTTCACCGCAAATTTCTATAATTCATATCAGTTACTCTCGCTTAGGTTTCTTGAATTGAAGAACATTTTTTGCCCTCCAGCGTTCCTCCACTGTAAACAGGTGATCCCTTTTGCTGGCAGACTCTGGAGGTTCACTCTTCAAAACATCCAAATCATCTAAAAACGTCCATCCGAAACTCTCAGCAGCTTCATGTGGTTTAATCCAAGTCTTCTTTATCGTGTCGTAGGCTCAATACTTCCAGAACACTTTGATTTCAGCTAAAAAGCTGCTAAGTCCAACACATCTGATCCAATGTTTGAGTCACATGTTATAGTTATTCTAAATGTCAGTGAACTCTGGATCAAACAAATATTCCACCAAAAACTGCAGACACTCCTCTCCCTCTGTACCAGACATTTTTGTTCGCTTACAAGTTTAGGAAAACTTTTTAGCATTTTTGAAGTAAACAACGTAAGGATAAGCAAATGAAAATGGCTGGTGCAGAGAGAAAGGAGTTTCTGCAGAAAGGGAAGGGAACCCACACAACACGGGGGAGAACATGCAGACTCCTCACAGGAAGGATTCACCCCAGCCGGGTATCAAACCCAGGACATTTTGGCTGTGAGGCTAACCACTAATCCCCTGTGCTGCATGTCTGTGCTTTGTAGGAAAAAACAAACAACAAAATTTGAGTCAGTCAATAACACAGTTCCCAATTTGGTCTGATGGATTTTAACCTTTGTGAAATGAATGAATGCAGTTTTGGTGAGACAACATGAGAGTCTACGGAGGGCTGGAACACTCTTACACATTACTCTGCTTATCATCACAGTATCTTAAAATCCCTCCACATCTGGCCAATCAGAGCACCTGCTGCTACTATTTTGAACCTATCAATTTATTATTTAATTTCAATTAAACACTGGATGGTGAAACTCCCATGACTCTTCTGAAATCCTTGCAAGAGTCCACATGAAGCACAGACTTGGACAGGTCTTTCAGGGACAGCTTGAGTTTTTGTGAGTCGGGTGTATGAAGAGCTTCTCCCCCGTCAGTGCTTTAACGACAGAGGATGGTCGGCACATCCACAACCAGGAGAAGCAAAGAGAATTAATGTCATGGAAGCAAAGCAATGAACTGCTGTGGATGCAGACAGCATGAGAACATATTCAACAAGGAGTTAGTTGGTAGAAATAAAAAAAGAAGTGAGAAACCTGTACGGAGTGCAAAAGCTCTAAACGTTTTCACATCACAACTCCACATCAGTTTGGAGGCACGGTAAAACGCTGCGTTAGCTGAGTGCTGAGTGGCGAGCATGGGCAAGGTTTGTTTTAACTACCAGACTGTAGCTAGTTACAGTCAGCTAACGCAGTGTTTAAGTTTGGTAGTTGTCGTTTTACCGTGCCTCTGTCTGAGAGTACTGTGTCCTCTGACCCGGATATGAGCAACGCGGATGCCGGTAAGTTTGAATTTGGTTAAATTATCTTTTTAAAACAAATTTTAAAATTGAAGCACTGGACTGGAGATGCCCTTTAAATAGCGGGGCTGATAATTCTAAAAAAAACGAGCAAGATTTGAAAAGTAACATCTCCTCTGCCCTCTGTTAGCGCTCTCACACCAACACAGCTCCAGCATGGTGCCAGTTCATGCTTCATTACTGAGCAGAGAAACGACCACAGCACATTGCTTTTACATGGACTGGAAACTGCTTTTACAAAGATATTTTAGGCTGCTTTTAGGCCAGTTTTAATGTTGTTTTAAAATTAGTCTATTGCAAGTGAGACAGTTTAAAACGTCCCACTAACTATAACATTATCAGAGGGCAAATATTTTCTACTGATGTGAACGAAGCTGAGAGGTTTGATGCAGTTGTACCAAAGAACTTGACAACACAGACGTGCATATCCAGAGAGGGTTTTACAAATCAGAGAGGTTTCCTTACTTTGGTTTCGTGTCCTCTTGTCACCCATTTCACCATCTTTATTTGATGGATTCACAATCACATCCCACAGAAACATGTAAATGATCGAGTCGTCTTTGACTCCATAGTCCGAGAGCAGCCTGTCGTCCTCCAGCTGCTGACCACTGAAGATCAGTTGCTGTTCATTAGCTTCAACATGCACACACAAGGACACACACACACAAACACACAGAGAGGGAATCAAAAACCAGGCACTGGCAACATTTCTCCAAAATAAACTGGAAAAATAGTGGCTCATCTACCATTACTTAAAAGACATTTCTGGTTGTCCTTTTTGGTCCTGCAGTTGTGCTACATGTTCTCACACTGGCATCAATCTAACAGTAGAACTGACTGAAACAACTTGATATAAATGGTAACTGTATGATTTAAACACTAATCTTTAAGTGTCAAGTGTGTATTTTAATTGTGAGCATGTGTTGGTTGAATGTATGATTCAAAGTGACTCTACCTGGGGTTTCAGCCAGAAACCGGATCTTCCATTTCAGCTGCAGCACTGTGCTCCTCTCGTCAGACAGGATGATGGTGAACGTCATTCCTTTAAAGGTGCGTATCATGATCCTCATGCTCTTTACTTCATGCAGTTTGGGAGACAGGATTCAGTTGTGTTCATGTAACAAGGAAACCAACTGATGAGTTGAAAAAATACCTTTACCTTTCATAAACTTGAGCATTTCCGTACATGTAAAGGTGCTTCATGTAACATTTTTTCACCGATTACAGAACAGTTATACAGTTTAGCTGTCATGACTGTTTGTCGGAGACTAAAACAATGTGGTCAAATCTGCTTCAAGTCAGTTGATCCAATCTTAATTGATTATTCACAATATCAAGTGCTGAATTTATAACAGACAGGTCCTTGTGGTCACACAGGATTGAGTTTCAAATTGCCCTCTGAGAACAAATTGAATTTTCTGAATTGAATTGAATTGAACCCATTTGGGGTCTCCACCTCAAGTTTGGGAAACACTGATCTAGCAGTGAGGATGTCGTGGTTTTTGGTATTAATGACGCTCTCAAACACTTTTGTACTTCCAACACATGTTAAACTAAACATCAACACTGTACATACAGTAGAAAGTACTGATTCCTGTATAATCCTATATTCATTTATTCATGATACAACTCATAGATAAAGAATTTTGTTATGATGTTTGTTACACACTCAGACTTTACCATCTAAAGATCTACATTGAAGAGAATTTAAGGTTGATGTATGTGTCTGAATTTCTCAATCCCAACAGAAACAAGAATCTGTTCTTGGAGTGATTAAGTTCTAAAACTTTATCTCCACTGAAAGCCAAAAGGGTCACATTTCTCCTCAGTTTTATCTGTCACATACTGTATGCAGCTGAGGAAAGACTAATCATAAATAAATCAAGCAGAGTATGAGATTATTATCATAGCTGATCTAAGAAACAGAGGACATCAAATAATTATTCATAAAAGGTCTCTGGTCCTGTGGCGTCCAAATCCTCAAAAATTACTTAGTTTCCATTTACAAAGACCTGATGTTGGTTTCACATATATATTTTGGACTGCTTTTAGGCCAGTCTGAATGTCATTTATTGTTTCAAATGCAAGTGAGAATGAATTTTAACAGTAAAATGATCCCGTAACAGCTAAAACCCTCCAAAGGTCAAATATTTTCTACTGAAGTGAAAAGAACTGAGTGGTTTGATGCAGTTGCTCAGTCAGACAATGTCAGATCATCTAGAACTAGATAAAATAGACACACATGTCCAAAGTAGATTCTACTTTTACTACCTCTACTATCAGAGAGATTTACTCACTTTGGTTTTCTGTCCTCGACACAGATTCCAACAACTTCGTTGATGAATATCCAGGAGGCAGTTCCACGTAAATGACTGACTGATCATCGATTCCACAGTCAGACAGCAGGTGTAAGTCATCCAGCTCCGAACCTCTGAACATCAATCGCTGATCATTGACTACAACAAGCACACACACACTCAGAGGGATTCAAAACCAGGCACTGACAACATTTGTCTAAAATAAACCCTGTAAACAGGCTTTCATCCACAATTCTGCAAAAGCAGTTTTTTTGTTTTTTTTTAATTTGTTCTGCAGTCGTAGTATACTGACAACCATCTAACAACAAAGCTCGCTACAGTTTGTGGTTAATAAATAACGGCTTCATGTAAATGGTAAATAAATTATTTAAGCATTGTAACCTGTAAGCGTACAGTGTTTATTTATATTGTGAACATGTGTACATCGTGTGCATGATTTCTACCGTTAATTTTTTCGCGATGCTCTATCATCCGCTTCAGGTTATTCACTGCGGTCTTCTGAAACTGCATGTCGGTCAGCTCGATGGTGAACTCCTTGCCAAATAAGGTATTTATGATGATCCGGACAACCACTTTCTGTTGTTCATCTTCAGCCTCTACTGCACATTTCACTTGGCGAAGTTCACATGACAGGGTTCGTCTGAGTTCACCTGATAAAGGAAGTAATGAGTTGAAAAAATACTTCAACTTAAACTCTACATGAGCAGGTGCAACATGTTACAGCTGCTTCAAGTGAAAGAGCCTGTTCTTGGAGGGATCGAGGTCTTAAATATTTTTACTATCAAAAAGCCAAAAGGGTCACATTTCTCCTCAGTTTACCCACCACATGCTATTTCTGTATTTGTTAAAATTATACAGAGGTCAAATATTTTCTGCTTTCTTCTGAAGTGAAAAGAACTGAGTGTTGAAGCAGTAAATCAGTCAACCATGTTTTTTTACTCACAGAAAAATCCAAATTGAGTCCAATGTAAAATTGTCAAAAACAACACAGATGTGTTTATCCAGAGTAGGTTTTTCAAATTAGGCAGATTTTCTTAACTTTGGTTTTTGTTTCCTCTTCTCACCCATTTCATCTTCTCATTTAATGGATTTACACACTCACCCCAAAGCTTTGGCACCAAGTGAACAACTGACCCGTCTTTGACTCCATAGTCTGACAGCAGCCTGTTGTCCTCCAGCTGTTTGCCAAGAAAGATCAGTATTTGTTGACCAGCTACAACATACAAACACACACAGACGGAATCAAAACCAGGCACTGACAACATTTGTCCAAAATGAAGCCCAAAAAAAGTTGATCATCTACAATTTTTTTAAAGCAATTTCTACTCTCCTCTTTTGGTCCTCCAAAGTTTTGGGCAAATACTTCCAAAATGTAATGTATTACATATTACTGGTTACTCTGATTAATATTACTGCTTGTGTAGAGTAATAAATTACTGATTACACAAATGTTGTGTTACTTTCAACACAACAACCAAAAGTAAGACATCAAAAACTATCTGTGTACCAAAGTCTACGTCTAACACCACGGTGCTGTTTGCATACACTTTATGAGTTTACACTTGTGATCACTTTGACTGAGCCAATAAATAAGAGGGAAAAGTGTCCATAATGTGAGCATATTGTAAGCTTAAATACTTGCAGCGATATCCCTGCTGCAGAAAAGATAATGAGTTCTCTCCATCCCCTCAGATGGTGTGCGCAAGTACACATTACACAGCAGTGAAACTTTAATTATTTAAATCTCCAGACATGCCAACATGATCGGTCAGGATCGAATGTTCTGGAAAGTTTACAGAAATATTTCAGAAACTAAATGTTTAATACTGTTTGTTTGTTTCTGTCAAATTTGTAACTGGTTTTTCGTTTTTGCTGCTTACTGCAATGATCGCTGTGCAGAGGGAAAAATCTTTTATTACTGAAAGCAACCCCTCTAATCTTTAAACTATGAGAAAACAGGCATACACCAATGCGACACACAATAAAGAAGTCCATTTCATTAATAACTTACTTGAGAAGCACACAGTAAGATGCTATGAAATACCAAACTACACAGGTGCAGGTCTTTAAATCTGGAAAATAAGTAATATTGGATGGATGTCTTGTGGATGACATCAAAACTGATGCCTGCATCTCTGAAAATGTCACAGCAAATTTTCAAACAAAAGTTATTTGGATAAAACTACGTTGAAGCAGGAGCCTCTGTGGGTCCTGCAAAAACATCAGTGAACACTTAATTTCGGGTGGTAAGGCGTTACTTGACACCATAAACTGTAACAGTATTAACTAGATTTTACTGACAATACTTTAAATTACTGTGTTATAGCCTAAAAAAGTAATATATATTAGTATAACATGTTTCCAAAGTAAGGTGTTACAAATGTTGTGTTGAGGAAAACATGCTCCTACACTGGCAACCATCTAACGATAAAACTCGCTTGGCTTCACTAGACAACAGCTTGATGTTAATGATAACTGCATGGTTTAAACATTATAAGCTATAAGTGTGAAGTGTTAATTTCAATGGTGAACGTGTGAAGGTTGCTCCTATTATTCAAAGTGTGTCTACCTGGGGTTCCATAAAGAAATTGGATACTCTTCTTCAGCTGCAGCACTGAGATCCTCTGAAAGCGCTTGTCAGACAGCTCGAAGGTTAACGTCTTTCCTTTATAGGTGCACACGAAGACCTTTGAAACCATTTTGTGGAGTTCTTCGGTAGCTTCTACAGCGCTGTTGCCTGGTGCACTTTACAGTTAAGTTCACCTGACAAGGAAACAGATAAGTTATGAAATTACTTAAACTTATCTATTATGCTTTTTTGTCTTTTCTGACCCATAAATATTGTAACAGTCTTAAATACTTGTGTTAAACGATGCCAAAGCATCACATAATGAGGTCCATGCATTTAAAAATGAGCCCTGCAGGCTGTTTCAGTTGGCTTTGCACACTGTCTTTTACAGTGTCTTTTTTTTTTTACAGTGTTTTCCCCTGATGTTAATGTGTGCTGGAGTTACTTATACGGGCATGCCAGCTCATGCATACAGCTCTTTGCCGGCCCCTTCCCCACCTCTGCTCAGACACAGCTGCACTCTGCTCTCTGCTTCAGGGATTACTGTCAACACTTTGTCAAGATGGCTTCTATAAAGTGTTTTTTTTTTCTGGTGAATAAAGGACAGTTAACTTCATTGAACTTTCCTTAAGCGGCAAGCACCAGACAGAAGTTGATAGCATTCCCATTTCCTGTGGATTTATTCACATACTTCCTCAACATGAGCACATGAGCTGGATTAGCAGCTAAACTGCTACTAAAGGACAACTGTCACCATGTTATTTTGTTGTGTTGAAGAGTAAGAAGCCCAAGCTGTAAGTAACACTTTGTCAGTGTCCTAGCTGTATTTTTTGTGTCAGTAAAGGGAGTACAGCTGAGTGGGGAGGTGTGCATGAGGGAAAGGTGGAGGAGTAACCAACAAAGACCTTTTTGAGAGAATGTGGAAAATACAAGGAAGACAGAGGGCAAAAGTCACAGTTTTCTGAAGATCTACTGACTTCACTGTGCAATCAGTTGTGTCCAGCTTCTTTATAGGAGCCAAAGTTAAAATGAAGAACCTGAAAATGAGAAGAATATGTCTTCTTTAAACCAGGTGCAATAAAACATTTTAGCACCAAAATTACAGAACAATTCTCACTTTAACTGTCATGACTTTGTTTCTCCCTGGCTAAAGCACTGTGGTCACATCTGCTTCAAGTCATTTGACCCAATCTTGATTGATAAGTCACATTAAAGTGCAGAGTTTTTTAAAATCTACAGGTCCATATGGTCACAGGGTTGAAACTTATTTTGGGTCCTGAACCCAAGTTTGGGAAACATTGTTCTAACAATAAATATGTCATGGCTGTGGTGTTCATTATGCTCTCAAACACCCCTGCATTTCCATAGCACAGTTTAAACTAGACATCACCCCTGTAAATACAGACCATCACGCTAATTTCACGTCTATGTGGTAATTAAATTAATATGTGCTAAAATTAAGCAATATCAGAAAAGAGGGAGTGATGCTGCACTACATGGGGCCTATCATCATGACTGTAATTCAGTTATAGACACAAGGCCACATGACACTATTTTGTATCATACACAGTTTTCACGCCTCTTTCATTTCTTTGGTGCACCATCGACTTTTATTGTAACGGAGGAGAGATTAAGCTGGAAGGAAAGCAGAGGTTAAAAATTAGTTGAGTTCGTGTGGACAGAAAAGAGGTCCATCATCACGTGATGATTGACAGTCAACATCTGACCAATCACTGATCAGAGCCGGACACCAGTGCAGGTGAAGAGAAGGTGACGTACAGTAAGACGGTTTTGGATTCTCTTTTTATTTTATTTAAGGTTAAGATTACTTTTTAAGAATTTTTTTTTTCTTGAAATAGTTTGGTTGTTAACTGATAACCTGTTTTATGACGTGTAGCTA
>JAQFJA010000011.1:178582-196116 GCA_029874485.1 Naso brachycentron | reverse complement strand
TCCTTTAAATCTGATCAACAAGCTACAACGTCTTGGTTTGTGCAATGCTGTTTGTAAGTGGATCTTAAGTTTTTTAATTTTAAGCCCTTAAGACTCAAAGTTGGAAATGTAATGTCTGATGAACTTGTTTTAAGTACTGGCTCTCCTCAAGGTTGTATTCTCAGTCCACTACTTTTTTCTCTCTGTACTCATGACTGTGTTGCTTCCCTGCATAACAACCGGAGTAAAGTATGCAGACGGCAGTACTGTTCTTGGGCTCATAAATTCACATGATGAGTTTAGCTACAAAACTGAGGTTCAAAATCTTGCTTAGTGGAGTGAGGCTAACAACCTAATCTTAAGTGCTTCCAAAACCAAAGAGCTAATCTCTGACTTTAGACGTGAAAAGACACTTTGCCTTCCCATCACTATAAATGGCACCAAGGTTGAGATGGTGAGCAGCTTTAAATGTCTTGGTGTGACCATTTCAAATGACCTTAGCTGGCACATCAACACCGATGCTCTTGTGAGAAAGTCCCTGCAACGGCTTTTCTTTTCTTTTTAGGGCAACTCAAGCACTTTACTAAAAACAGACAAACTCTTCTTAATTTCTATCACTGCATAATCAAGAGCATTCTCACTACTTCGTTACTTCAAATGGTTTGGTAGCCTTACTGTGAAGGAGTGTAAATCTCTGAAAAGAAATGTTTGTCAAGCGAGTGAAATATTTGGTGTGGACTTGCCACCTCTAGAAGATCTTTACAGCTCTAGGCTACTGTCCCATGCCACTAGTATTATCAATGACCCCTCCCATCCTGCTGCTAGTCTCTTTGTCCCCCTTTCTTCAGGCAGGCGCTTTCGTTTTATTAAATGCTCCACTATGCGCTATGCAAAAAGTTTCTTTCCCAGAGCAGTGCGCAGATTGAGTTATTCCAATGTTTGAAGTATGCACCTCGCCCTAACATGCAGTCTTCTTAAAATCTATGCACTTTAAGCAGATTATGCACTTTAACAGAGAGTATGTCTTTTTGCTTTTATCTTTTTTCTTACGATATGTACAAGCACTTTGATTATTCTTGTATGTTTTTCTTATGATATGCACATACACTTTGATTATTCTCATATAGCTGTTTTATCTTGCCCTACTATTATTATCATCTATATGACTGTAGGACATATCCATATGTAGGCTTATGTCTCTTTCTGTGTTACCTACTTACTCTGTGCACTTTTATTGTACTGCATTGTGTGTTTTGTGTTGTTTTTATGTATCTCTGTGCTCTTGCACCCCCTTTTCCGAGGCAGTATTGGCTGCAAATAGCATCCAACTGACTTTTGACTCGTTATCATATGTCTGTGTCTGAGAGTTGATCTCTTCTCCTCCACTGATGTTTCTTTTGATTTTTACCTATTAAAGGTGTTTTGGGAGACCTTTATTAGATTTGAAGTCCCCTTTTAGATTTGTGATATTTTATTATATAAATAAAACTGACTTGAAGTTAGCTACTGGACTGGATGTTCTTATTCAGCTGATAGTTGGGTAGCAGTGATTATAAAGTGCAAATGAAGAAGCTGATGCCAATCAGCTTATAACATTTGTAAACTTTGATGCACTGTCTGGACTAATGCCTTTTTCCATTCACTGTAAATGTGCTGTATATCCGCCTGAGAGACTTTTCATTTTCTGCTTTATGACAGTCAGCATTCATGACTAATCAAATTGTTTTTGTGCCTACACCAAACCTTAAGCAGAAAAGTGAAGACCAGGATTTTCTTTTTTTTAAATGGAAATGTTCTGTTGTTAGTGGTGATTCTAAATATTGAGGAACACAGGGCAACAATGTATTTTGCCATTATAGGGATAGTTCACCCAATAATAAAAATCATTCATTACATACTCATCCTCATGCCATCCTCAGGTAAAGTTTTTTAGTCCATAATAAAACAATGCTGGAGTTTCATGGGGGAAAAGGCGTTGCAGTAATCTCCAAAACAATTAAAGAGAATGGTGACCAATTTTTTCAAATGTAAAGTGAGTACATGATAAATTCATTAAATGCCTCCATAATGCTAATCTGAAGAAATACAAGTATCCTGGAGCCTCGACATGACTTTTTTGTTGATTCAATTGCATTTCTATGTTTTTATTAGTGTTTCTGTAGGCTTTGTATAGCATAGTTGTTCTAGCAAGTCATACTAGGTGGTTTCAGAGATTTACAAGGTTCTATAAATGCATTATGAAAACATTACAGCAATGCATTGATATGAAAAATAAAATGGAATTTTACTTGTACTTTTGAATACTTAAGTCTTTTTAAAAGCATGTACTTTTGAATACTTATTTTTAAAAGTAATTACCCTAGTACTTTAACTCGAGTGAAATTTTGACTGAGCAACTTTTACTTGTAGTAATATTTGTCCACTACTGCTGACGCCATGTTTTTAGCCTCACTGAGGCTAAGGTTTGAGGTGTGGTTTAGTTTTTTATTTCATTTCTTTTTTTTTCTTTTTATTTTTAGAAATTGGTCACCATTGACTTCAGTTGTTTGGGACTGCAACGCCTTTTTCCTGTGAAACTCCAGCAGATGTGAAATGAAAAACTTCACCTGACCTTCCATTAGCGTGAGGGTGAGTAGATAATGACTGATGCAGCTACTGACTGATTTTGTAACTTGTAGGGAAACCAGATATTATTGTTCACATTCTCTGTCCTTCATGTGATTCGTTTCAGGCAAAAAAGTGAGTAAAGAAAGATAATGGTTGCAGAATAGGAAGTATATATTGTTGAATATTTTGCAAATTCATTAAGTACATGAATATTTATTGCCTTTTCAGATATATTGTTGTTGCTAATTAGTTGTATGAAAATTAAATTTCCTACTGCTTGGAGCCCTAATAATGAATTGTCACATGTTATAATATTCAACTTTCAAACTCTGATTTGACAATAGAGTAGGACAAATCACTTTTCTCTAAGTGCAGCTCCATTTCCATTACATCTGAAATCTCTCATCCTTATTTTTAGCACAACTCAGAGTTTGTGCTGAAAATTATTTTTGAATGTTTTTCTTTGCTAAATTTGGTGTGGCAACTTCTAAAACCTTGAATACAGTTCATTTCAGACCACTGGTATGTTTCAGAAAATGCAGAGGGTAAATAATGGCTAAATGTCAACAGTCCCATGTTAGAGGGGATTATAGTTAACCTCGTTTCCCTCCAATCACAATATTACAATCCTTTGATGTCTTGACACATCACTGACCTGCATCTGTGTGTCTTTGTGGTTTGTTCCAGTCATAATGGAGGGAAGCTGAGATCAACAAAATCTTTTCTCCAAAGAGTCCTCCATGACTCTCTGTGTCTATCCAGGTATTCAGTCTGTCCTCCACTTTGGTAAAATAGGTCTCAGATGCTCCTAGCCTTGAAAGTGCTGAGTGTCATGACCTTATTACCTGAACTGGGGAGATCTTCTAGCAGCTCCTCCTGCTAACTTGTAAGTGACATGGCAGCATATGCTGTCTACATCGACCTTAACTTTAAACTAGACCACTTAAACTTGACACAGAGTTCTCTTTACATTTAAGTGCCTTGAGTTCTTTCTAAAATACTTCTCCCTTTGTTGAACCAGTTTGAGTGATAGAGCACTGGACGGAATGGTCTCCTCTACCACAGCTATTTCTATGCAGCTCTGGAAATGAGCTACCGCAGCTTTGTGATGTTTAACACGTACCTTAACTCTTACTGGGCTGTAGTGAACAATGTGCATGCCAAACCTTAGTGGTCTTCAGTGCTGGTGCAGTACTGAACGCTTTAGCAGCAGAGCCACTCTCATTTATTTTGCTACTACACTTTAAATATTTTAAAGTTTACAGGTCATAATTCACCTGCCCAAACAAACCCTGCCTTTATTTAATACTGACGTTTCTGAGACCTTCCCTGCTGTCAATAGTCTTAGGGTGGATGACTTTGAATTGGAGAACCTAGAACAAAGCCTTCATGGCATAGTAACTCTGGCAGCAGTCAGATGAAAGAAGCTGCATTGCATGCATTGTAATTAACGGCTGGAGCTAACTTATAGAGTCGCTATCTCCAAAATTCTCATTAGGAGTTTAGATAGCCTACTGAAAGCAGAAAGTAAAATTCCATATTAACTGTGCCAGAAAAACTTGAAATAGCGAGTTAGGAAACACAATGCCTTACTGTAAAATGTTGGCTCCTTAATGGCATGCCGTTCAGGAAATTAATATTTGAATATATTGAATGAAACTCTGAATATATTGAATGAAACTCCGAATATATTGAATGAAACTCCAAATATATTGAATGAACCTTGAATATATTGAATGAAACTCTGAATATATTGAATGAAACTCCGAATATATTGAATGAAACCCCGAATATATTGAATGAAACTACAAATATATTGAATGAACCTTGAATATATTGAATCAAACTCCGAATATATTGAATGAACCTTGAATATATTGAATGAAAACCCGAATATATTGACTGAACCTTGAATGTATTGAATGAAACTCCGAATATATTGAATGAACCTTGAATATATTGAATGAACGCCGAATATATTGAATGAACGCCGAATATATTGAATGAAACTCTGAATATATTGAATGAAACTCCAAATATATTGAATGAAACTCCGAATACATTGAATGAAACCCCGAATATACTGAATGAAACTACGAATATATTGAATGAAACTTTGAATATATGGAATGAAGTTTTACTGAAGCCAAGTCAAGTCAGGTGATAGCCCTCTGAATTTGCTGGCTTAACAAAATGGCATCAGCTGAAATATTCCAGTACTTTACTGAACTGGAAAACTTTTTTGCTACAGGTTGTACTCCAAATGACACTAACAGTTTGGAGACTATATCGCGTCACATTGAGGATCATATCTCCATTATTGCGTCATTCATAGTGCTTATGAGTAATAATGTTCAACAAAACATTGCTGAAAGAACATTATGCGTCCTTCTTGAAGGACTCTACGAGTCTCTAAGGGAGATGTTGGCGGAAATAACAGTCGAGCTGGAAGTTGATGGACAAGCGCATGGCATGGGCACACATTCTGCATCTCAGAGAGGAAGGCCGAGGTAAGTAATATTTAAACAAGTGTATGGGGATGGAGGCTAATGCAGGCCAAGAATAATATCTACTTACAAACTTATTATTATTTATCATTACATAAAAATTATTATAGGCTGCAAGGTACTAAGACAATTTATTCACATGTGAATTAACACATTAACACATTTGTTTTTTCTTTTATTTTTTCTCTTTGAAGGTACAACATACCAGCTGCTCAGCTGATTCACATGCGAGATTTAGGATTTAGCTGGATCGCCATATCTCGGATGCTGTCTGTAAACATCCGAACACTGTACAACTACAGGACACAACTCGGTCTGGTGGATTATGGGAGTTTCACTGACATTACAGATGGCGATCTGGATCGTCTTATTGCTGATATTGTCAGACAAACCCCCGGTTTTGGAGAGACCTATGTCAGTGGTAGTTTGAGAGGGAGAGGAATCAGAGTTCAGCGTTGGCGGGCACGAGAGCGTTTAAGGACAGTAGATCCAGTGGGGCGAGCCCTGAGAGGACGAAGGGCAATTCAACGGAGGGTCTACAATGTCTCTGCCCCAAATGAAGTGTGGTATGTGTTTTATAAATTTGATTAACATTAGTTATTTTTCCCTAGCTGGTCAATAATGGGATTCATAAAGATAATATAATAATAATAATAATAATAATAATAATAATAATGATAATATTAATAATAATAATAATACATTTCTTCTTATTTCAGGCATATTGACACAAACCACAAATTAAATCCATGGGGATTTGTCTATCATGGAGCAGTTGATGGCTACAGTCGCTGCTTTACCTTTCTGAGATGTTGCACAGACAACCGAGCATCGACTGCCTTGCATCTTTTCCAGGGTGCTGTGGATGTATTTGGACTGCCACACCATGTCAGGGGTGATGCTGGTAGCGAGAACATTGATGTCGCACGGTTCATGATTGCAAATCGAGGAACAAACAGAGAAAGTTTCATGGTTGGACGTAGTGTGCATAATCAAAGGATCGAAAGACTGTGGGCAGAAGTAAACAGGGTCGTGTCAGGATACTATAAAGACCTTTTTCTCTTGATGGAAAATGTCAGACTTTTAGACAGCACTGACCCTCTTCACATTACAGCTCTTCAACATGTTTATCTTCCTAGAATAAACAGATCTGTGGATGAGTTTGTGAACCAGTGGAACAACCACAGCTTGAGGACAATGGCGAGTCGGTCCCCACTGCAACTGTGGACAATGGGAATGCTCCAACTTCCTCAGGATCAAAGGCCACTCAATCGTGTGCCTGTGCAACCCTGTTATGAACACCAGTGGAATGTGGAGTTAAGGCCCATCAACCCCTTCACTGATGATGGAAATCATGGAATTGAACTTTTTGTCAGAGCATGTGACCTGCTTGAGAGATAGTCTACTAGCTTTAGTAATTCAGTTGTTCCACTACTGTGGTGTACAACATTGTCACATATAGACCCAGATATAAATAAGTAATTTGAGTTTGAATCGTTTAAGGGATACTAATAGACAAAAGGAGTGTACAGGTCCTAGGATCTAAGATTTGCTCATAATATACTATTCTAACAAAATGTGATGTATCACCATATAGATACTGTATGTGCCATGTATAAGCATAGGGTTCTCAAACTTTTCCACTTCTGGACCCCTAAACTGACACAAACTGAGATGTAGCAGAGTAGAAGTATAAAGGATCATACAATGCAAATACTTAAGTAAAGGACCTGAAATCTTTATTTAAGAACAATTGGGTACATGTACTTAGTTACTGTCCACAACATGACAAGTCAGGGATGCACATTTCCCATTGACATTAATTGACAATGAACCAGTCCATACAAAGTAGGAACACAGAACCATTAATCAGAAGGCCTTACACATAAAATACAGGCATCTTGAAACATGGACAAATCTCTCATGGCTTGAAATATATCTTCAAAACTAACAAAGAACATTTTCTACTTATATTTCTTCATGCCTTAATTCAAGTGCATACTGTCTCTAGGAAAACCAAAAAGAAGTTACAGCAATTATTTATGGTAAACAAACAAGCAAAAAAAAAAAAAAATCCCTCATCATAACTCACGCTCTAAAAGCCCTCTTACCCCTCACGCTCTTCCAAACCCTGGTGAATTGCGTATGGCAAAATCCATATCAGATTTGAAAGCAGTGTATACTGCATGAACTGGAATGCGAAGAATATTTTCACAAGTATTCGCCTGTGGAAATCGGGAATAGGTAATGAACTCAAGGCTTGGCTTTGGAAAGAAGCCCAGTACTGGAACACTGTCACATCCAGTAAGGAAAATGAGAATATCCGCCAGAGAGACATTGTTTTCACCTGTAAGACATAAAAAAAGATTAACACAACTAAATGATGACTACATCTACCAGCATTTTCCTACAGTCATGAAGTGTTATACCACTGAAGTGATGCAAAGTTGGTGAGTAGTTAAATTCCCCTAAACCAGCATTAGGCATTAGTTTTTATTTATGAAATGACACAGTAATTTGAAAGGACAGCTCAGAATATAATAGACTATAAACTTCAATCATATACTTAACTTATACTTTATTATACACTCTATGTTAAAATCAGATCTGGAATGCTTTAGAGCAGATAGGAAGCCCTGGTAGCCCTGGGAACACCTGTGTTTAGGGCTAAGCTATGCTGTGGAAAAGTACCTAAAGTTCCTAATATGGTATAAACAATCAGGACACCCTTATAAAACAATGCTAGAGGCAGAGATGGCCAGTATTTTAATTACATGTATTTAAAATATGTATTTTAATTACTTTTAAGTATTTTGTATTTTGCTTGAATTTTAGAAGTAATTTGTAATTAATTACACAAATAGCCTGTATTTATGTATTTTAAATACATAAAAATATTTTTTTAAAAAAACTGAGAAAATGTCTCCAAATGATTAATAAATAATTAAAATAGATGTAAATTGAGTTAATATGCAGCAATACATCAATCAGTCCACTACCGTTGCACGTCATTATTAGTTTTTGTAGAATGTATTTCTTGTATTTTAATTACAAAATACGTAATTATAATTAATTACATTTTTCAGACCAGTATTTTGTATTTATAATTAATAACATTTTTTGAGCAAGTATTCGTATTTTTTAATTAAGTAGATTTTGATGTATTGATGCCCATCTCTGTTTCAAAAACACTGGCCTGAAATAACACCCAACAGAATCGGTCAGAGTTAAAAAAAAAAAAAATCTTAAAAAAGGGCTAAATAAATAGACAGGAATTGATGAGGACCATAAGAAATCCAGGCTAATTTTGTTCAAAGTTTGCTGGATGCACAAGAAGCCATTAAAACCAAGATATGATTATGGATGTGCAATGTTTTATATGAAGTCTTGTAGCTGTAGGGTGGTTGCCTAGTTTGGTCAATAGATGGCGCTGCTACATTATTTCTGCCCACAGGGGGTTTAGCGATCGAAGCCATTTGTCCTTATAGGCAACCGTATTTGAAGGTAATCAGCTACGCAAGCGCCATTTTGTTTTAATAATAATATTTATTTATAATTAATATTTCTCTTGTATTTGAAAGGAGTGAGGCCACCAGCATCAGCATCTGTGAGATTGTGAAAATAAACGGCGCGCTTAAAGCCACGATCAAATTGCCACTGTGTGTCAGGCTCGTCCCTCTGCATTACATCTGCACAAAAACACAAAAAAACTCTTTTAAATCTAACTAGAAGGTATACTTTATTATTCTTGAGGAGAAATACAACTTTTTCACTCTATTGTTATGGGGAGATGTCAGAGTGAAGGGGGCTGTCTGTCCCATAGGATGACAGGCTGCTCACTGCAGAGCCAATGACCTAGTCCAACTCCACCTCTCTGGACCTGTCAAGGCATGATCCACCTCACCCCGTCTCTCATTGGCTTACCCAGATATTCTTACCCAAACCCGAACAATAGGTCCAGAGAAATGGAGTTGGACTAGGTCAAGCTCGACCTCTCTGCATCTCCACTGGCTCAGCAGTGAGCACCCCTTGCAAAGGATGGTCCCCCGAGCAGTAGATGGTTCAGTGCCCTTGAGCAACAACAGTACTTTGGCTGTACCCAGAAGGTGAACTGGCACCTCTCCAGCTACTAGTACACACTGAATATTTGCCCCAGTTAATGTTTTTATAATTCATATAAACTGTCTTACATAGTGGAGCATCTCAATTAAAATTATTTTTAACAATGTCATGTACTACTATGATACAGTCAAAACAGTTTAAAGAATAATGTCTTGTTGAAACACTGTCCAACATGCCAAACTTACATTCAGCATCCTGAAGGTAGTCTTGCCAGAAAGCCAGGGTACAGCACTCTTCTTGGAATGCATTACTCCCTCTTTCAGAGTGAATGATCCTGAAGAGATTCTCTACATCAGCTGCTGTTAAACTCTTTTCAGCCTTCACAAAAAGGCACTTCATCTGTAGAGGGTATCTCTGTAGAGCTTCCAGGACACCTAGTGACATTAAGCCATCTCTGAACCTATTAAAAGTGAAACAAATTTGAATGTGTTGTTCTGATGTTCATTTAATGTTCAGTTTAGTAAGGAATTTTGTTCTTTTTTGGGTGGGTGGGGCATTTGCTTTACCAACAGAGCCAATGGCCACCCCCCACAATTAATTAAATAAATAAATAAATAAATACTTTGACTTGCACTGGTGCACTATGAAATGGAACTCTACATCCACTATTGAAATTGTTTGTATACAATGGTAACAGTTTCTATAGTTTCTATGGCAGCAACTATAAACATACCTTTCAAAAGGTGCAGGGGTCTGCTGGAGGACATACCAGTGAGCCAAGTCCAAAGCAGTCTCTTGTTTGTTTTGCAGTGTTATGTGAACATTGTGACCTGCAAGACTGATCAAGCTGGCTGCCTGTGCGACTGCATCTTGCAGTTGTGATTCAGTCTCAGCTTGTAAGATCTGAAAATATTAAAATTACATTAGGATATGAGAACAGTAAATATTCATTGACTTTTATTTACAATTAAGATATACAACTGTTAGCTTTAGTGTTTGTTTGTTAATGAGCAAATGCAAAATGAAGAATTTCTTTACAAATTCAACAGAATCAAAGGAAAATATGCTCACCGACTGCACCTGTGACCTTGTTTCTTCATCAGTAATATGTTCAGTTTTGACCTTTACATTGTCTGGACCTTTTTGAAGACACTCATACAAGAGTTCAGACAGGAAACATGGACTCTGTCCCCCATGGGCAATCGACATTTCCATAATCTGGCCAGCATTGAAGTATCCATTGTCTTTCATTGCTGTTATCAAATGAAATTAAACATCACATGTGAAATGGTTACATCAGAAATATTCAGGCTGAGCTTTATAGAAAAAATCCAAAAAGGTTTTATAAATTAGAGCATTACAAAAAATCCTCACTGAGAAATAATTTAATCGTAAGTACCTTTGGAGTTGCATGTGAGGACTTTGGCATCAGGTGGACCCTCAAAGATGCCAATTTTGTCCTTGATTTCATGAAGACAGAGTCGGAAAAACTCCCGAGTAGGTCCTCCATTGTCCACGGCTCCCTCAGATGTTCCATAGTCATCAGTAAACTTGACATCCACTTTCTTCTCGGGTGAAAAATTGGATCTGCCCAGGGCTCTGGATGCTCCATCCCACACACTTCTTCTTATGATATTGAAGCGCACAGTGCTGTCATTATTTACTCTAGATGAAATCTGCTCCACTATTCTCTCTAAAGTCATCTTTAAATCACTGGAACAATAACAGACAATAAAACAAAGTCATTGTTAGTGTCAATGGGAAGAACTCACATACTGTACCATAATCCAACATCCAAACATCCACATTATGAATACTGATTAAAAATCAATTTTCCAAAAAATATTTGTGATGACGTAAAGGAATAAGGGAAAGAGTTTTACTTTTTTCTTGCTTTTCCAGAATAACTGAATCCACTGATATATCACACAAAAAATATAAAGAGCATGTAAAAACACTCATAACAAAATGAGGACGAATTGTTATTTGATCTGCCAAACCACTTCTGAAGGTGGTCGGGGACGCATCGTCACCACACTGAACACAAGTGTAAATGCAAGTGCAACTTGAATCTACATGCAACAACTCTGCAGGTGGAAATAGGCCATAAAAAAAACAAAAAAAACATTAAAATAGTCGGCTGCTGTGTCTGTCAATGGGAAGGCACATGCAATGGATCTATTGTAGATGTGGACACCGGAGACATACATTGATACCAGGTGTAAATGTATGTGGTCAAGTGCTATCTGATTGCAATCGGATCACAAAAAGGGTGCCATACATACACATGAAATATAATGCATGTTATAGCACGGATAATCTCCATTCAGAGAAGTTTTACACCATGATTTCTAAAAAATAAATCTATTGTATATTGTTGACAAAATGACCACAGAAATAACTGGATAACAGATAAAGAAGAGTAGGTTGCAGCTTGCTTTTTGCTACTTGTCTCTAGGCTACAATATAAGTCATTGTTATCCTGGATTACAACACTTAGATTTTGTATAATATCTTCTACTGACCTCTCACTTGTGCTGGAATCTAATGACCTGGAAATGGCTTCCTGGAGATCAGGGCCATCAGAGAGGTATTCTTCCTCAAATAGGTCAAGATATGTACTACAAAATAAACAAGAATATTTTATAATTAAGGTACAAATATGATTTGTTTGTTCATACCATGACTCCACAATATCTTTACATAGCAAATAGGTATTTGCTAACAATACTGTATGAAAAGAGATGAAACATTTAGAAAAGATGGACCTGTAGGATGTGCTGGATGAACTATTGCCAGATGCACTGGGTTGAGTGGGACCATGGGACACACCGGAGGTGTTATTCCCAAACATGCAATGCCTTTTACTGCCTGCATTGACAGTAGGGCCAACCGACAAGCCATGAGTGTTGCCAGTAGAGATGGCTGGAGTTCCACTGGACATGGTGACAGTCTCATCAATAGTGATGACACCAGCACTAGTGGACATGGTGAGGGTGTTAGCTGGGATAGAAGGTGCATCAGTGCAAATATCTTCAGTAGCAAAACACCATATAACTTCGTCACCACTGGACACTGAAGGGGTATGACTGGAGATGGATATGTCTGGGACAACTTCTTTGGAAACGTCAGGCGCACTACCAATGGCTGTAACTGTAACATGGAAAATTAACTTTTGAGTAACATTTAACTTATATGACAGTGAGCATCAGAACACATTTAGGCCTTGTACAATACATGTATTATGTGGTAGATTAAAAAAAGGTAATTTTTTATGATGTAATAATGTAAAAATATTTACCACATTTGGCAGTGTCAGATATTTCAGCCGAACCAGGGCCATTTAAACAGCTGCTTTCTCCATCAGAAAATAACTGTAAATGCAAACAGATAAATACAATAACTTTTATGGATCCAATAGACTATACTAACAAAAAAATATTGTAACAGACTTTTGTATTATGTCAGAGCATACTACAAGTAACTATTTCAATCAAGTGTAAAATACAGTATTGCTATTGTGACTGCCACAGTAATAAACATGTCTTGAAATCGTTAGTACTACTCACATCTTCTTTTTCATCACTTAAAATGATCTTGTCAGGTCTGACATAAATGGACTTCTGATGAAACAGTTTTTTCACAAGGTCTCCATTCAAACTCTGTGTGGGGGTAAGGGATGGCTCAACTAGTTTGTTGTAGCATGGCAGCAGGATTTGTAACCTAAGGGAAGGAAAAACACAGTACATGAAACAGTAATATGGTAAAATGAAACTGGGGACAAATGGTGAATTCTCACCCACTTTGTCACACTTCTGTTGAAGCTAAAAGAGCACACTACAGTAAAAGGAAACAATTTATTGTCAATACATACAAACACTTAAACTGAAGCTGTCATAGTATAGTATGACGTGGTATTCTTGCAAATATCAAATGAAAAGAGGAACAAAAATGACTAAATAATTCCAAAACTTACCTGCATCCCTCCACAGCTGGCTGGAATGCTGCCGTTATTGCCTGCATTACTTTGTCAGAATCCCAGTCACAGCCAAATTCCAAGGCAGACTTGATGTGGCCGTTTTCAAAAAGCCAAGCTTTTTTGGTACGCCTTGGTACATGTGTAGCTTTGTCGTCTGGCAGGAGAATTACCTCCTTGAAAAAGGACTGAGTCACAGAACGTGAACTGCCTTGTGCCTGAAACCTTAGAAACATTAAACAAAATATATCATTGTGTATAGACTCAAGCAGTGTTAACAGTAAACTTATTTTACACTGTATTCATATATATATTGTGGTTGATAGACAACATCTATGTCTTATATAGCGTGATTAATACAGCAGCAAAACAAAAGTTTAATTCCATAGTAATAATCTCCGCCAGGCATAATCTCACATTTGTCTGTATGTCCGCAGTCCGCTGTGTGAGTAACGTGACAACCTTCATTAAATCACCTGAACACGATACAAAGCTAACCATACAGACATACAAACACATCTCTACACACAACAGAGTGTTCCGTGAATAGCTCTTATTTTTTATGAAGCTTCTTTTTCTTGTCTCACTTCTACGTCCACAAAGATCACACACTACTCCGCCTAACCTAAATGTTATTATGTGTAATAAATGTGTTTAACGTGCCTTTTTATTGGGCATCAACCTCGAGTTTACACGAATATTATGGGGAAAAAGTCTAAAAGTGTATATACACGCTTCAGGTCGCCTAAGACACGAGCCTGCACAGAGTATAGGCGCATTTATTGTGATATTTCAGAATAGTTCCGCTCTTCCTTTACATGCCTGGTGGAGATCAGAACTAAATTATAGCATATCTATATCTTTATATGCGCCCTACTGAGAGCCCTCGTCTAGTTTTAAATGAATCCTACCTATTCTTACCATGCTGAGGTTGGTATGACAAACAGCAGCCTGGCCTGTTGTAGAAGGCTCAGGTCTGCCCCGATTAAAAAGAGACCGGACTTCTTCGTCCGAAGTACGGTATTGGGCACGGGTCTCCGGGGGATTTTGGCTAGTCGCCGTTGCTGCTGACTCCGACATACACAAATGAGGACATGATTGCAGAAAACACAACAAGGCAGGTTGGATCATGGAAGGAGAGTCGAAAGCAAAGAAAAGAAGGTGCAGCTATAACAAAGACTGGGAGTCCAATTTTGACTGGGTGAAGCCGGTGAGAGGCGACACTCAGCGCGTGTTGCGTGAACTTTGCAAAACGTCTTTTTCAATTGCACACGGAGGCGAACATGTGAAACGACACAGTGAATGTGGGACGCACACACGAGCTGCATAATGAATCAACCAGAGGTCAAAGCAAAACATGTAAGTGCAACAGTAAATAACAGGATATATTTTCATAGTTTGATATAGACATAGGCCTATCAATATTTATACTCCTCTTGGCATTGGTAATGTGTCCCTCACTGTCCTGCACAAATGTCCTCTTTGTCCCACATTGGGATTGTTGGGATCTGGTCACCGGTGTGCAGAGCGATTATTCAATGCATCAAAAAATCTCTTTTTTCTATTCGAAACTGCGTAATGTACCATCATAAGAAGGACTAGCTTGAATTTCAAAACCCTAACTGACAGTGACCAAGTTTAAAGTGATCGAGGTCCCTTCAGTCGCCGGCAGCTCGAAGTCTCAGCGGGGAATCACGAGCGCAGTTCCGCCTTTATCTCACTTCAGGACGGAGACAGCCGCGTGCGCGCCTGCAGTGAGCGCCGCGTGCGCGCGTGTGAGCGAGGTGGTGACTTCCTCCTGCTGCTCCAGTTTCCCAACATGTAGGAATGAAATCTCTACATACATTACGTCACAGTTACAGAACAAACCGTGCAGTAAATTTCTGCTTGTTGAAGACAGGATGGAAGATTCCAGAGGCAACCTGCAGGAATGCCACAGGCATTAGTTTGTTCATTCCTGCAGCAAACCTCCTCCACACTACTCCACCTCTTTTCACTCATGCAGGGACGCTCCAGCAACATCATCCACAGAACCAAACCAAACACTGACCTGAGCTCAGCTCTGGTCTTCATGAAGGAAACACAAACCAATGCAAAAACACAGAGCCACACAAATGTAAGACAATCACAGTTTATTTGTTTGGACACGCCCTCAATTTTTCTTGAGCTGAAAAAAGCTGATTCAGTTACACAAACATAACTAAAACAACTTTATGTTGAGCACTTCAATAACTTAATGGCACAAGACATGAGATGTGGATGTCAGCGAGGTCAGAGGATGTGTGGGAGGTACGGTGTGCTGCTTTCTTTACAAGTGCTATCTTCCTAGCTGGAATATTAGTGTGAAGAAGGATTTCGACACAGACGTTCTTTTTAACTAACAGCTACTTTCTGTAACATTTACTGAATATGGACAGAATGTAAACAAACACAATATCTCATAGATAAAGTTATTTTGGAAAAAATGGGCAGGATTTATGTAACCTGTGTGACCAGTGTTGACAAAAAAACACTGACATGTAGTAACACTGGTGTGGCCCTTGAAAGCAACACTATGTAACTTTGACCGTGACACACGTGATGCATGAGAACACCGACCAGAAAGACGCCCTGGTCCCAAACAAAGAAGAAGAAGAAAGAAAAAAAAGTTGGGTGAAGTCTTTCTTCCTTTTTGTTGCATCTTGGAAGGAGGTGACGTGCTGAAAAATCCCTGATCAGGAGATGTTACCAGGAAAAGTTTGACATACCTGCCCAAAAAAACAAATGCATTAAATGTTTGTGTAGTTCAGTGCATCATGCCTTTCCAGTGTTTTACCTCCTCTATCACTGCATTGAAATAGGCAGTTTTCCTCTGTTTTTGGCAAAAAATGTTACTTTATCAAATTCAAGTCATTAAATCGTATCATATGGTATCGCTCTCTATGAGCCTGTATCATGCTTGTATTGTATCGTGTATTGTAATAGTCACAGTATTGTTGTTCAAACGTATCGTTACACCTCTAGTTTTAAATCATGCTGCCAACTCTTATTTGTCTTTGTCACTCTCTGTGGTGGCTGTTTCTGCATTTCCCTCGCTGTCAGTCAACAGTTTGGCTTCCTGCTCTGCTGCAGCACCAGCAGCTGCCGTATCCTTATCAGTCTGCTGCACCGTCTCTCTTCGCTGTGGACCCCTGAAAACAGCTTCTCCGTCAGTCAGTGAAACCGTTCCGTCAGACTCATCTTCTCCTGACACGACGGATGGAGCATGAGGGGAAATTCCTTCATTAACAGCTGATGGGAATCCAGACATTCCAGGCAGACCTGTTTAATTTGAGTATGGAGGTTAATTTTTGATCTGAAGGAGCAGTGCATGTTTAAAAAACAGTCAACACTCAAAGTGATCAAAGGTCAGAAGATGTTGTTGCAAGCTCAGAAAGGCTTGTGAGGAGAAAAGCAAGTGGGTTACTTTGAGACACAGACCTGTTATATGATTTTAGTTTGTATGAGCTCAGCTGTTTTTGACACAAAGAGTCTCAAGGTGTGTGTGTGTGTGTGGGTGTGTGTGTGTACACATGCTTAGTATCTTTATTGGAAATTGTGTTTAATCAAGTTTTCTGTGTGTTGAGGGTTTTTCTTTTAACAAGATGTTGATGTATGAAATGAAAGTTTAAAAAATGAATTAAGATCACTCACATTTCCTCTTGTACAATATGATGAAAATGATGATGATGGCAACGATGATGATGACAACAGTTACAATTACTGGAATATGCCAACGTCCCATTTGCTGATCTTCACCTGTAGATTCAGTGAAAAAAAAATTAACATAAACAATTTGACATGTTACATTGATACTAATCATGTTTCAAACATAATAATGTTTTGCTTACTCTGTAATAACACAAGACTACTCAGTTCTTTCAGGAACCCAAATCTTCAGTTACTGAGAAATTACTACAATTGAAGCACATTTTCTTAAAATGTATTTAATATCACCTGTGTTTTAGCGAGTTATATTGTTTATTGATCACTTTTGACTTTTGAGTTTGACATCAAGAGTTGCACCCTCATCAAAGCAAATGGTAAATGGATTTTACTTATATTGTGCTTTTTTTTTTTAGTCTTTCAACCACTTAAACATCTTTTAAGTCAACATTCACCTATTCACACACACATTCACACACACATTCACACACTAACGGGAACCTGCTCATCAGGCACACATTCACACACCAATGGCACAGGCCAATAGGAACAGTTTGGGGTTCAGTATCTTGCCCAAGGACACTTGGACATGTAGACGGGTTCAAACCTTTGATCTTTGATCAGGTCAAAGATGTTTTCAGGCGTCATGTTTTCTCTGAATGATCTGCACTCACCAGGAGCATCGATCTGTGAGGTGCTGTGAATCGTCTGGTTGGAGC
>JAQFJA010000010.1:24350638-24370593 GCA_029874485.1 Naso brachycentron | reverse complement strand
AGAGGGGCATTCTAAGCATACCTTTCAAATTTCAGACAGGTTGGATAACGTAAAGTGAAGTTACAACAACTTCCTGTCCATGGCGAATAACGCCATCATCGTGGTGCTCGTGTTTGATGAAACCTCCCATGGTTAACGATTCAGCATGATGAAGGTGTAAACATTATTCAGATCAAAATACAGTGGAGACAGTTGAACCTTTAAGGAGTTGCAAATTGTGGAAAAAAACATGTCATTTCCTGTCGCCACTAGGTGGCCCTATGACCTTTAGTGAATATTGTTATACATATGTGTTCAGGCTGGCACCCTTGTGAAATAATTAAAGTTTGGTGCATACAACAATGTACATTGAAGTTCTAAGCATTTCCTTTTTCATGGTGAGATACTCAAAATGGTGGCCCCACTTCCACACTGTTAATCGAAAACGAAAGATGTTAATAACTTTTCATGTCACAGGTGTAAAGAGTGTCCACACCATATTTCGTGACATTCATATCAAATTTGTAGGGGGAGGAGTTAAAGTGCAGCACATGTCAAATTTTGGTCATTTCCTGTTGCCAGGAGGTAACGCTATGAGTATGGCTGAATATGAGTATGTGAATGCGTTCAGGGTGGGACTCTTATGACACTTATAAAGTTTGATGCATATTGGACCATGTACACTCAAGTTAAAAGCATTTCGTTTTTCACGACAAAACGCTCAAAATGGCTGCCCCGCCACACCCACACCGTACTTCCAAAATGAAAGATTTCAATAAAGTACCTAACGTGTAAATCGCCAAAAATGGCTGTTTGATTAAAAATGGCGGACTTCCCGTTGAGTTTAGCCTTTGATGTCGGGCATTTCAGTGGTGTAACTTGGAAATTTGACAGGCTTGTTGTCATTATAGCTTGCATGATTGTGGTGTTTTTGGAACTTCTGTGAGGAGGAATTCAGTGTTTTTAAAGCAACACTATGTAACTTTGACTGTGAACTGTAGCTTCGAGAAATGAAACTTAACGATGCATGTTCATACATCGCATGAAACAGCAATTTCAGTGAAAGTGGGTCATATTTTATGGAGAAAATGTCCTCTGGTTTTCCCTCAGATGTCTAGACTCACAAGTCAGTCTCTAGATGCTTTGCTTAGCTAGAGACTGAAGACATGCCCCCAGCTTTCTGTGCTGAGCTGGGTGAGACAATTACAGAGTTTAAAAATTCAGAGTTTAAAAACAACTCCACCAGAAACTCTCGTCGTGCTCCAAACTGCTCACTTCTCCCTGCAGACACAGAGGCTTCATTCGATTGACCTTTACTCATGTGACGTATAGCCAGTCAGATAGTGTTGTGGGTGGCACATTAGATGAGACAGTGGTGAGTGAAAACAGACCGGGAGAGAGGAAGAGAGCTGCAGCGGAGCCAAAGTACTTTTTAGTTAATTGATGATATCAGCGATCGGCAAAATAAAATGCCGATACAGATAATCGACAAAATGCCATATATAGACCCTGATAATCGTCGAGGCCAATCATCGGCGATCCCTGCTGTGCACATAGACACCCAGCTTGACACAGATGGCACGGTCATTCTATTTTGCAACATGTACTCAACTTCGGCATCTGAATATATGAGCTCCTTGGGTGACATATGGTAAAAGTGCTATTTGACTGCGTGTCCCCAACATCAGTGTCTTGCTCTACTCAATTGGTCCGTGAAGTAGTGTCGCTAACCAAACGTGGATATCTACTTGCCAACTCCACCAGTTCTGCACTGCAATTCTCAGGCAGATGGAACAATTTATCTAAATTACAGGATCATTCAGAATTTTTCAAACACCCATACAAGAAACAGTCATCAGGCTCTGGCACCCCATCCTTGTCATGCATCAAGGAAACAAAACCGACTGCCAGAACCTGGCGCACATCTTTACCAACTACACCGCCATCACTGCAATAGGGCTTAAGAAGGTTGACATGGCAGAGTTGTGTCACCTTATGCTGCGCTGGTGTTGTACTCAAATGATTCAGGTCTGAGAGCTTCTCTAATGGACCAGCGTACTTGACCTGTAACAGCGATCCCACAATGGGTTTTAGAGCCAAAATCTGGTCTCCTGTGCTAAATTCCTGACGTACGGTGCCCTGATCATATAGTTTTCTGATATTACTCTGCAAAGCTTGCAACTTATCCCTCACCATGCACCCCACAGCAAACAAGGAGTGTCTGAAGCCTTAAAGAAAAGTAATCAAATTTATGGGAGGCTCAGCATCGACTTAGCTATCCTTCAACACTGCTAGGGAACTGCACGCTGAATCACTAAAAAACAGCTAGTTCAGACAGAAGCCCGTACTCTCTTGCACGGCCTCTCTCGCAGCCAGCATGAGCCACAGCAGATCCTATTCTGAGTCTCTCTCCAGCTCTGTGCAATATGCACACAGGAGAGACTTTAACGTTTGGTGGAATCTCTTGAAAGCCCCCTGGCTTTGTGCATGGCACAGAAACCTGTTACTGGTTGTGTTTAACACACAGCTGCTTTAACACTCGTCATAAACATATGGGATAAAAAATTAGACCTTTGGTTGCTCTGGATGATTTTCAGGATACAGAGCACAGAAATAAACTGAGTTGACGCTCTCACAATGGCTTTAGTGGTAATTGACTGCAACAGATACGCAGCAGGGCGGCGGGCACTCTGGCACAGGACTACAGGCAAATACTTACAGCCTGATTCATCTGGTGGCAAAAGATCAACACAGTCTATTGACGAGATGCTCAGACAGCTCAGCTGGAATTGGCTGCAGCAGCACAGGCTTAATGCACTTTCCAGTTAATTGGAAGACATGACAGGTTCCTATGTGACAGCAACATCACATTTTCCGCGCGGCCTGAAAAAAATATTTCAGAAGTGGTGATTAATTTTTCTCACCCCAATCGTTGAGAGCCACCTTCAAGACTAGAGGACAAAATTTAGCCAGCACAACCAACAGGAAAACAGCCTCACCAACACAATCATCAGCCACAGCAACCCACTCTCTGAAAAACAAACCATTTTGCATTAAGTAGCCACGAGCGGGTCCTTTAAAGCAACACTATGTTACTTTGACCGCGATCTGTGGCTTTGAAAAAAGAAACTTAACAATGCACGGTAATATATCACACAAAACAGCAATTTTAGCGAACCAGGTCATATTTTATGGAGGAAATGTCCTCTGGTTTTCCCTTTGATGTCCTACAACTGCTCTGTCTGTCTGCAGCATTTTATTAAGCGCAGCTGTCCCCAACAATGACCTGCAGCTGCAGCTTCGGTCGGCAAGCAGCCTACATGTTGCTTTCAGGAACCACTGCGAATCACAGAGTTGAGGCAAAGCAATCGTAGGACATCAGAGGGAAAACCAGAGAACATTTTCTCCATTAAATATGACCTGGTTTCGCTAAAATGGCAGTTTTTTTGTGCAACATATTAATGTGCATCATTAAGTATTGTTTTTCAAAGCCATGGGTCGCAGTCGAAGTAACATAGTTTCGCTTTAGGGAGGAGTCATTCTGTTGCTCATGCAATAACTCGTCAGCTGATACCAACAGCAGAAAATCGGCCTGAAACGGGACCTCTAAAACAGCGTGACCACCTCTCCACTCAGGCACTGGTTTGGACTTACCCATTGTTAGGGATTAACCAATTTTACCATTAATGTGATTATAAATGTCACAGTAGGATAACCGTAAGAATTCTATAAGCTGCAATATCTTGTGTGACACATCATTTATGAGGGAGGCGCTGGAAATCTTTCACAAGTCATATCGTGTGTGTGGGTGTGTGTGGTCATATTGTGCGCAGCATGTAACTTTACTTACCCGGCAAGTTGAAAAGCTTTAAAGGGCACAGGGAACTGACATTCCAGAGTTACATCCACCAAATAAATGCATAAACTTATGTCGGCAGTGTTTGATCATTTCAGATTTTAAAAAAATGACCAGGGTGTTGTGGTCAATAATGGATATCCCATCTGCAGAGCCTGCTGGCAGAAAGTTGCTGCTAAAGACTTCAACACGTCTAATTTGTCCCAACATCACTGGAATAATCATTTATTCCTACGTGCCCAAGTCAATGTGAAAGATAATTGTATAAAACAATTTTAATTAGACAATTCAACATACAGTATATTAGCATCAGTTTTAGCCTATTAAAGTTAGTTTTTTAAATGTAGGCCTGTTTTTTTGGCTACTTAAAATTAAGTTAAAGCCTAATGCTTAATATACAAGTCTAATATTTGTTTGACTACATAAAATTATTTTAAAAAGGGAAATGGGGAAAAAAGGAGAGAAAGAGAGACTTAAATTCAAAATCATATAGTTATATTTATTTGAAATATAATTTAAGTGTAGGTGTATTTATAATAGATAAAATAGTGTCATGTATTTTAGGATAACGATATTAAAACACGTATCAAACAAAAACAGTATTCAAAATTAAATTATGGCAAACAAAATAAGAAACATTCAACTAACACAGCTGTGCTCATTAACTTCACCTCACAACCAAACAATTTACTATCAAAATTGCGCTTTGTACCTTTAACTGAACAGAATTATTCAACATAGTTTTACTGTTAATGTTTTAAACTGAAAACACTTTAGTTCCAGATTGTGTATCATCACTTCTGGGAGCAGGCTAGCATTAGCCACTAGGCAAAACAAGCTAGCGGCAGCTGCTAATTCAATTCAAGCATAAACATTTACATTTACACTGCACAATATACCGCTTGTCATAATGTGGGGCTGACATTGGCACATAAGTAACAGCATGGGCAACACAATCAGAGCAATGCGAGAAATAAGCTATATCAATACTAACAGAGGCAACAGCGTGTTAGCAGCAATAGCATAAGTCACTAATTTGGGAGTTCAGTTCGTCTCGCCCTCAGTAGCATTGGGCATCGTGGCACTGGACACATCTACAAACTGTCAAAGACAGACAATTTTGTGCATCACATGTTTAAAAGATTTGCATTTAGAAGACATCAGTAAAATGATTGACTAATTACCGACCAGTAGCAGCTCTGCTTCCTCGTGTCCACACCACAGCATGCCAAGCCATTCATCTAACTAATGCACCTGTTACTACCTGTATGAAGCCCTGCGATAGTTTGCAATAGTTCACCCACTAAAATAGACAGGTACATATTACATATATTTAATTCATTACATTTTGTCGTTTACCCAACACTTTGTCAGATAAACACATTAACACATCAGATTTGGACATTTAGATATCTAAATAGACTTGAAAAAGAACTGTCACATTTTGTCATAAATTGACTGTAAATACTTATTATAACTCTGGGACCTGGTTACACATGAGACTTTTTTTTGTTTGTTTTTTTTTTTTCTTTTTTCGAGGAGCTTAAGTAGAGTTGTCACTTCAGTCGCACTTGAAGTAGCCATCTTTCACATGCGTTTGTGTCCCAGCTGGTATGCGTTCTTCTTGTCACAACCCACTGATGGCGAATAATTTGCTCTGCAAATGGTTTCCAGGCCAGAATGTAGATTAAAGGGGAAAGAAGGGGGCTCCCTGTCTATTCCCTGAAAGAGGCTAAATGGATCAAAGACAATACCTTTTTCTCAATTCCTTCCCTTTATTTATTACGTATCTTTTTTGGCCAACTGATACATTTCTCGTTAAATTCTTTTTGACAAATTTTAAATACAAAAGACCAGACTACCCGAAGCAACGATTTTTCAGCATTCAACATCAGAAGCACATTTGTTATTTTGTCTACAAAGAGTTTTCTATCATATTTGAAGTATTTCTGACGTTATCCCCCGGAGTTCCAGCAGAAACAAAGCCTGGTTTTATAGTATTAGGAATAGAAGTTATAATGTTCTGCAAGGATTGCAATGAGTAATGTATGGTCTAAATTTAATTTAGGTATAGGAAGATATGATACACAATCTGTTGAATCTTGACCTTTTCATTTACCAAATATTAGTAAAATTGGGGTGCCCTGACCAAGATAAAAACATTTATGCAAAGTTTTAAATAGGGCTGTCAAGGTTTGTTTTTTTTTTTTTTAACATTAAAAGCATCTATAATGAGCAGTATCCCCAACTCTCTGGCAGGTCATGACGTCCCTCTGTTCTGTCTATCCAACCCACACAACACGTAAAGCCTACAATGCATGCAGTAGCTAGGCCTGGGCGATAAAGCTAAAAACCCTATCACGATAGTGAAGTTTCATGTTGGTCAGTGTTGATAAATACTGATCATGTAGATTGTGACTGATGACTTGTGCATTCTAAGGGGTAGATGTGGCTAAGGTGATAAAATGAGTAAATTACAAAATATTTTTGACTGAATACCTCGATACTGAGACAGTATTGTAAAGATTACTATTGGTGATTTGACAAAATATTAACCCAATGACATTTTTTGATAAATAATCATCAGTAATGTGGATAAATAGGTAAAGGGAAATAAAAGAACAACGAGAACAGTCTGGTAAGTTTAGAAAAATCACATCACTTTACAGTGACAACATTTACACAAAAATTGAAAGGACACAAACGTAGTTTCTCTTGAATTTGCCACTAAATCCTCAATTATGTTTTTTAATTGTCCAAAATCAGATTAGTCTATTCTGCAGCAGGTCTGTCAGCAAGAGGTTCCAGTCCATAGGGTCAGATAATGTAAAGGTCTGTTAGCTTGTAGGGACAGATTTACTGAGTATGTTTACATGCACATTAGTTTTCCACTTATATTGGGAATATGGCAAAGTTCTGAATTTGATACAGGTCATATAAACAGCTTATTTCAGTTGAAAATTCCTAATCAAGCCTTTTTCCAAATGGAGCTTTTTATGATTCAGATGTGGGATATGCTGGTATAATTCCTGATTTACTGGACAGGTGTACAGCCTCTTCATAATATGCGCCTCAATCAGGCAGTTTGCAACACACGGCTCCATGCCTTTTTAAGGCATGTGATCAGCTGTGAAATGTGTAAACAAACCAGCCAACAGTTTGCTGAACATAAGAGATGCATGCTCAAAAGAGAAGGGGAAACACACCTGGTCAGAAGGAGAAACACGCCTAGTTTTGAGCATTATGAAAGACTTGGATATCAACAGGTTTCTGGATATGTGTGAATACTGCAACGTGGACCTCTTCAAGAAGGTGGTGACCATGACATTAATTGGAGTATGCACAGCTGCATGTAAACGGGGATGATAGTGGAATGTTTATCTTCATTTTTCATGTAAACAGCTGAGTCGGAATATTGTCTTTTTCAGAATAAGGGCAAAAAAACGTAATATTGTGTCTATGTAAACGTAGTGAGTGAAATGTACAGGGTTCATCCTCTGAGGAGCAGGAAGCAGGTCAGGTCATTCACTGATCATTTCGATCTGGCTTACTAACTCTCTGCTGTAGGTCATTTTCTTCTTGTCTTTAATGGAAATGAAGTGTGGATGTGTCCTTCTACAGATTTACACCCCTGTCTGCACAGTTCCTCACAGATACACCAAGAAACATAAAACTGTAGCCTCCTTTTATTAATATCATCATTATTTTCTTTTGACTGTATGTTTTTTGTGAACATTAAAGCACTAAACTGTGGTTCTTCATCAAACCACAAAAACACAATCAATAAGCTGGACTTTGTGAATGAGTTTGATCACTCATATTCAGCCGTTTCCATGGAAACCGGTTTAGCTGCTGCATTGCAGGGCGTTAGCCTGCAGCTAATTCGTGCTGCGCCGCCGATCACCCGGTTCTAGCCCGGCCCATGTCCGGTGAGCCGGGTGTAGTCTCCACACAGGTCAGTCGAACATATCCGCCTCTGACCTGGTCCTGCTTCACAACTCTTCATTTGATTCTCCGATAATTCTTCGGATTTACACAGTTAAATGCCGGGGGTAACGGTAGTGCAGGCGCCATGTGAAGGTTCTTTCGGACCGTGTTTGACAAAACAGGCTGTTGAACAGGGACTCCTGCTCCGTACGGAGGCGCAGCTGCGTTCAGACATTTTTTTCTGGAATATTTGCGTGTTGGTGGACTCAGCGGAGGCCGAAATGAGTGTGTCGGACCACACCGCTCTGTATGATGTCAGTTTTTTAAGGTCGTTTTAATTGCGAGGTTCATAACCGAGCAACGAGCAGAAAGAAATGTTCGCGCGGTTCGACGTGACGTTCGTCCAAACGGGCGCAGAGGGAATTCATTTAAATGAGTGTTCGGTGGAGGCAGGTCAAGTAACGACAGGGTCGTATTGATTTGTTAAATCAGTTGTTGAAGGAATTTCACATGGTCACTCTTACAAATGAGTGAATCAGTTCTGTAGTGCGAGTTTTGACCGAAGTGTGACGTTTCCTCGGCACTGTTTTCTCTTTAAGCCGGCGATGTCTGACGAAGTGAGGATCGCAGATTTAACGCCGATGCGCTTGACGCGTGGCGATCTTCGCTCTCCGCTGTGACACGCTGCCGGTTCGACTCGTGTGGAGATGAAACGTCCTTTTTTACCGGAGTCCCGCTCGCCGTCTCATCGCGTAGGAGAGAAGCGGATCAGCTGACGGTCGGCGGCAGCGGCTGGCCGTGGGATCTCTTCCCAGCTCACTGGGATCTTTCAGAAATCAGCTGTTCCGCCGAAATAACCCGCAGCTCGGAGGACTAAACGTGCGCCGAACGGAAGCATGGACGCTGTGAACGAGGGGACGATTTGACGCTGAATGTCTGACAAAGCGCGACGCAGGTGAGCGAAGACTCTTTACATTTCTAGATTTTTTTTTTTTTTTAAGTCTGGCGTGACGTTTCCTCCGCCCGGACAGATCGAGGATCTCCTTGGAAACGGTTGGTGACAGTAACCCCCCTCCCCTCCCCTTCCCCGCCACCCCCATCCTCAGCAGAGATGGTTGGTACTGAGATCCGCCGCTTGCTCTCCCACTAAGCACCAGTAAGCAAACTGGGCCAGCTCCAGTGGGCAGATGTTCTCCAGCAGCAGGATGAGTGTGAACCAGTCGAGCGTGCTGTACGGACAGCTGGAGGAGCTGCAGGAGCTCGCCTTCATCGAGAGGCCGATCCGCAGGAGTCTCAAGGTATTTTTCACATTTCCGCGGCCGCCTCCGTAAAATTCATGTCAAGCTGCTCGTCGGACGGGATCTGCTGAACATGTTTGTGTGACGACATGTGAGGTGATGCTGCCGATGGCGATGATGAGGGTGATAATGTGACAGTTGTATGTGCCAGTGGGAGGAAGAGCGGCTCCTCCATGCAGAGAGCGGAGGGGAGACCCGCTATGTGCGCAGCGTGACGCAGTTTCTGTCTGTCTGTCTGACCGTCACACAGACAGACAGACACACAGACAGTTTGTAGTACAGCAGTGTACAGCTGAGGATCTCCTCGCATGTAGTCACAGTGGGGCTGACGCAGGAAATCTCGTCATTAGTTTCCAATGTAGCCTCCTGGTGTGACTTTCAGTCCCACGCGCACCTCTGTCTCATGTATAAACATGTAATAAATGGTTAGTTTAGTGTTTATTAATGTTTAGTAGGAAACTTGTTACTCTATAGGCTAAGGGGATTAGATAGTACAGCTGCTCCACTGTTTGCTCACTCACTGTGATTTACTAATCATCAGTAATCATAAATAAACACTCATATCTGATGTGAGAGTGTCAGAAAACGTCCATGTTAGTTCAAGCTGGGTAAAAAAAAAAAAAGTGTTGATGAATGATTGAAAAACAGACAGTTGTTACATTTCAAAATATTCAGAATTTGTTTGGGGGAATTGGGCCAACGTGTCATTTTTCAAAAAATATATCTAGCGCTGAAGTGTTTTATTAGCGAGGTCATAATCACAGGAAAAAGAATCCGAAACAAATTTAAAATCTTATATGTTAAGGCTGTGAGAACAGACCAGTGCTTCAGTTTATTCTTGTTTTTACAGACAGACTTGTGCTTTGATGTGGGCGGGGCGTGCAGGTGAGCTGGTGTTGAAATTGCTGACCATGACGTCACAGCGTCGCCTGTTTGAGTCCAGCAGGGAGAAACTTACAGAGGCGATAAAGCTGATTCAATAAAAACCTCTCCGATTGCGATCGTCGTTCATCTGGTTATAAATATTTATGTTTTCTGTGTCCTCTGGTCCAAACTGTGACACGTCATCGTTTGTGTGGAAATTATGGGATGAAAAGAAGAGAAGTTTAATTTAAAAAGAGGTTTTTGTTCCCTTTGTTCTTGTTGGTCATTTGTCACTGCCAGACAGAGTTTAGAGTTTTCTTCTTCTGTTTTTTTCCTCTTTTCTTCTTCTTCTTCTTCTTCTTCTTCCTCTGTTCACACCTGAAACTTTGGGGGTGGTGCTTCACAATTATGGTGATGATGATGATGATGTTGTAAGGAGGTGGAGCCTGGGGGGTCCTCTTATGGGAGAAACGAAGACGTAGTCACACACCCCCTTCTCACCCAACACACACACACTCACACACACACTCACACACACACTCACAAACTCTACGGTCTGAAACATCCAACCAGCGGTGCCTCTGTGTCTGTGTGTGTATGATCAGAGTGACGTAAGCGATATGATTGTTTCAAACGATGGTTTTTGTGGATAATCGTCATATGAGACGTTCTGTGGGTGAACAGCAGTGTCACAGCGTGATGGTGGCGTTCTTTTCGCTCTGAAGCTTTTCCAGCTCTTGTTCGGCGGCTCCACATCACAGAGCAGGAAGCAGCATGACAGCACTACAGCTCAGATTACCTGCCACGCATCCAGATGCTTTTATCACAGACGGTAAACAAGCAGAAACTAAGGCTCCCTGGAACTGACGACGCTGTCAATCATTTTGACCATTTTTAACGGAAGGATCGGGTCTTAATGGTTTGAGTGCTCTGAGTACAATCAGACTCAGTTTACAGTTAGCTGTCAGCTGTTAGCATGCAGATGTGAAATCAATTAAAGTTAGTACCCATACAGAACAGCAAAGGCTGTCATTTTACAACACAGCACTTTAAGTAGTAACCCATCATGCTACACACAAGTAGAATGTGTTCATAAATATTGTAAATTACAATCAGACAAAATAAAACAAAATGTGCAGTAATGAAAGTACATGGAGGTATATACGTATACACTCAGGAAGTCACAGCGCTGTAGGGCGTTATTTGCATCTGAAGGAATGTAAACAGCAACAACAAACTGTTGAATTCTCTCTGCAGATGATGGACATCATCCAACATGAGAAACTGAAAATGTGGTAAACATGGTCCGTTTACTTTGACTGCATTTGAGCACCGAGCATCACTGACGTTAACACAGAGTCCACCTGCTCTCTGTTCTGACAGCTCAGACAGAGCTGAAGACAGCAGTAGCTCGATTCATGATGTTGGAGTGGAGCCAGCGCTCTGTAAAGATCACAGTCTCTGATTTCCCATTGCTGAGTTAGCAAACTCTTACGATCCATTTTATTTTCCTGTGAGCGGACATGAGGCTGAAGTAGGCTGGGTCATGCAGCTCAGGTCCAGGCTGCTGTACCTCCGACCCCCCCCCCCCCCCGCAGCAGCTCTTGGTCCAGCTGGTTTAGCTGGGTGGTCGGGAGATGTCAAGGGCAGTGATCTTCTTAAGGTCCACTGTACTCAATCCAGTCCCCACATTTCCTTTTCCAAAGCAGATGAGTGAATTTCTTAGGAATATGTGCTTCAGTAATAAAGGCAAAAAAAGAGCATGAACAGAAAAGCAGCGGAGTTTTGGGAGCTCTGGTGGTTTGATGATAATTCATCACATATGAGTGCAACTTTGAATAAACAGGATCTCTTCATATTAAAGTACAACGGTGAGCTTTGCAGTGCAGTTATTTTCTAACAAACTGACTCAAGAAAAGATATGATGCTTGATATAATGATAGTTTTATTATTTTCAGAACATGCATTTTTGCTTTAAGAGAGTGAAATTATCATTCCTGTCTGAATGTGTTTCTCTCAGACAGCGGAAGAGATCGATCAGCTGACTGTGGACGAAGACCTGAACGACATTGAGAGAGCTGTCTACCTGCTCAGGTAACAGCTGGTACCATCTTATGGTCTGCTTATAGCTTTAGAAACTAACAGGAGTGAAACCTCTGGATGGTTTTTGGATATTTCAAGACTCTTGTCACCATCATTACAGCACTGAAAAACAGAAAACAACGTTCACAATGAAAACAAATGAAAATTTTCAGCCGTGGAGTGTAAAGCATATTAGTTTTCAAAGAATTAAGAACCTAAAAGGTCCGTGGTGATGACATATTTTTGTGTTTTTTTTAGCCAATGTTAAAACTGCCAGTCATTTTAGAGTAAAGATGGAAACAAAAGAATCGTGCATGAATAAAATTTCTGTTATTGGCAGAAAGATTTCTGTTTATAAGCAGCTTGGTTCTTCCGGAGACCCAGTAAACTCTGGAGTCAATTAAACACTCAAGGTAATAGAAGTCTGATCCCAGAGGCTCTAAACTAGTTCACTGAACTCAATGAGTTTCTGGACTGAGACCAAAACTGAGACTGCAGGATCTGGTGATCCTGAGCTGTGGAAAAAACTCAGGATATGAACTGATAACACCTGATGCCATCTGAGGAATCACAGAGCCATAAAGAACAGCATGAGATGTGCCTGGACCTCAGTGCAAAGTTTTACACCATCGGTGTGACTGTGGCTGAAGTGTCAGCACTTTCATGGTTCAGATCTGAATTCAGCTGAATTTATCTCCAGGATTCAGTTGTGGTGCCCTTCAGGGTTTGGTTTAAGGTCCTTGTTTTTGACCTGTAAATATTCTCACAACTAACTTTTCCACCTTTTGTTAGTGTTGGTCAGGAGGTGCAGAGAGTGAGTGTCATCAGTAACCTGCCAAGCCTTGTCCGCCAGAATCCAGCTGAGACATTCCGTCGGGTTGTACCAAAAGTCCGGGTATGTTCACAGTAACATAGTCAGACAGTTATGTTAATGTAAAAGCAGTCACAGGTGGGCCGTCCGTGGGCAGTCACTCTGACAGACAGGTGTTATGTACCAGTGCGTCATTCAAATAACCTGTTCTGTCTGTCTGACCCAGGAGGTCCTGAACGGAGCCGGAGCAGAAATCCAGCTAGCAGCAGCAGCATCGTTTTTAACCATCCTGCAGGATGATATCATCCTGATCCACACCCACACCTATTCCATCCTGAAGACTGTCCTGCTACACCTGAACCACAGAGACACAGGTAACAACACCTGAACCACAGAGACACAGGTAACAACACCTGAACTACAGAGACACAGGTAACAACACCTGAACTACAGAGACGCAGGTAACACACCTGAACCACAGAGACACAGGTAACAACACCTGAACCACAGAGACGCAGGTAACACACCTGAACCACAGAGACACAGGTAACACACCTGAACCACAGAGACACAGGTAACACACCTGAACCACAGAGACACAGGTAACATCACCTGAACTATAATATTGACTTTAATTTTGATGCGTGGTGTTTCATTTAAGCGATATCAAACTAGAGGGAGTGCTGCTGTTCTGAATATCATCACGGCTGTGATGTGGTCGCGGCACAAGGCCGCTGTGGTTGTAGGTATAAGGCCGCTGACCATACCCCCCTTAATAGTTCTAAAAACTCTGTTTAGTTGACAGTAATAGGCAAAACCAGATTATGATTGTTTGTTTAACAATTTATTTGGATCTGCCAGCACGAATAGTTCTGCAAACTGGACCGGGACAGAACGCTTCCAAGCAACACAATCAACTAACATATTCCTGCACACTAGCCCGTTACGGTGCAGTTTGTTGCAAAGTAACCTAGCAACCAACAGTTAATGATTAGAACACCTGTAAAGCAGAGTAATACATGCAGTTAAAACAGGGACAGTTAAGGAACAGAGACCTCCCACTGAACGATCATTTCCTGTATCAGTGTCACATGGGTTTCGCCCTGTTAGGAGACAGGAAGCTGTCTTGAGTTCATTCATTCTTATGGGAGAAATGAACGTGATCACAGATCATGTCCTACTCCTTTGTCCCATGACACCGCCCACGTAGGAGATGGGAAGTGTGTATGCCACTTCGCACCACTGACGCAGCGTACAGTGGGGTATCTTGTTTTATATTGAGTATCTTTGGTTAAAAGTCCCAGTGCTGCTGCACTCTGTGTCAGCTTTGGCTGAATGCCTCTTATCCAGTCACATTACGTGGTGGGAACTAACTGTTGTATAAGTTGAGTTTTTTGGCAGTGGTCTTGATGTTGATTTTGATGATGACATCGTTGTTGGCAGTGATGTTGTGTTTGTTTGACAGTGGTGAGCAATGCCTGGCTTGAGACTCTGCTGTCCGCCATCAACGCTCTACCTAAGGAGACCATCAAACATGAGGTACGGTGATCAGTTACTGATCCACCAGCAGCTGTTTATCACTATTTATTGATCAGAATTAGAACATTTTAAAGATATAAATGTTATCATCATAACTGTCCCGGCCACTAGATTTCAGGAATAAATTGCCCAAATGTCATTTGCAGGAATGTAAAACTTGTTTTTATTTCGTATGGCTTTGTTTTCTGTGTTTCTACATTTTTACCTGTTTCTCTCAACCTGCCTCTCATAACCTGTCTGTCTGCATCTTTACCTCCCTCTACTCTCCTGTCTGTGTACCTACCATACCTTTTAACCAGTCTTTCTTCTCTTTTTTCTTATTCACCTGTGGAAATGTATTCTTGCCACATCGTCAGCCCTCCTCATTCTGTTCATCCCTACCTGTCTGTCTGGGGTTTTTTTTCTGTACTTGTCTGTCTCTCCAGGTGAGGCAACCTCTGCTCTGTGACTCTTAGCTGTCTCTCTCTCATGCCAACCTGTCTTCTGGAGACAGAAGAATCCAACTCATTCCACACATTCAATCCACTTACTGGTTGACTATCTGTCTGTCTCTGTACCTGATTGTCTTCCTTCATTCCTGTCTGTGTCTCTGCAGGTGCTGAACCCCCTCCTCTATCAGTCTCAGCTGTCTCACTCTCTTCAGGCTCGTCTGGCCAGCTGTCGCATTTTAGGGAAAGTAGCCTGCAAGTTTGATTCTCACATGTGAGCTGCAACACAGCATGAATAGTTCATGTGCATTAAACTTGTACATTGGACACACTAGTAAAACATATACTGTATCCTGTACTTGCAGTGTACTCTGTACACACCGTACACCGTAGTACTACACACTTTACACTGTAAACATTGAACATAGTAGTACTACACAACTAAACAACTGTACACTGAAGTACTAATTACCCTATTCTGTACATACTGTAGTTTTAAATGTGTTATACATTCTAGTACTACATACACTGTACAAACTGTACACTGTACCATTACATACTCTGTTGACACTGCACACATAGAACTACACACAGTACCCTATACAGACTGAACATGTAGTACTACACCTACTTTATACTGTACACAGCTTACAGTTTATATCCTATAAATAATTACAACATTAGTCATATTGTATTTATTTAAATTAATACTATTACTTACTAGAAAGTTGATCTTGTTTTTTTCAGTACTTTGAGCTTAGGTTTGCAGTACTAACAGGTGTAATTTCTGTGTATTAGAGTGAAGAAGGAACTGCTGCCGTTGGTTCGTTCTTTATGTCAGGACGTGGAGTTTGAGGTTCGGGCCTGTATGTGCCGTCAGCTCGACAGCATTGCTAGAGCAACTGGGTAAACATCTTAAAACACTGAAAAAAACCCCAACACACCTCAAACATCCTGCCGATGTGAGACAGTGTGTCTTCTTGGCTCCCTCAGGGTGGACGACATCAGGACAGAGCTGCTTCCTGAACTGGTGGAACTTGCCGAGGATGAGGAGAGCAGCGTCCGCCTGGCTGCCTTCGACACCATCATCAACCTGATGGAGATGATGGATAGCGGTGAGCTGTCATGCAGATCTGTGGCCAATAAAACTCAGCATGAGGTTTCCTTGACATATGGAGCACCTACTTCCTTCCTAACTTGTGTAGACCTAATACAGTTTAATGTACAGTAACCCTCTGTCAACAAAACGCTGCTTTCAAGCCCCCTTCTCCTCTCTCAGATGACAGACTTCACATTGTGATTCCACTGGTGATGTCAGTGTGTGAGGCCATGTCACAAGCGGATGAAGCTGTCGTGGCGTCTTTGTCGTTCCAGTTTGGGAAGCTCTGCAGCGGACTGGCAGGTGAGATTCAACACTGGTGTCTCACAGACAGCAGAGGCATGTTTTGCTGAAACTAAAGCAGAACAAGATCACATTATATACAATGTGAAGTAAAGCAGAAGGTGGCAGATACATGTGAAGCTCAAGTGGTGAATGCAAAATTTGTTTATGGACAAAGGTTTTGTGTAAAGTTGTAAAGTACAATTAACTATTTCTGTGTAGCTGGCTGTTGTTTTATTACAATAATCTGACAAATACAGAAGCCTAGAGCAGCCATGGTCGCTACTATCTTATTTTTTATTCTGCTATCTTGAGATCACGGAAAAAATCATCTTGTTATCATAACTGCTCGTTTTCCTGTGATAACAGGATAAAAAGCCTGTTGTTTCCTCTTTTCTAATAATTTTTATCAGAGATCTGGAGTGCCACCAGTGGCAGCATGTAGATGGCTCTTGACACCTGTACAGTAAGTACGCTTTGTGAAAATGTCACATATCGGAGTACTGATCAACACCTCAGACTGTATCAAGGTCTAACACAGGCAGAAATTGTACTGTGTCTTTCCGTTAAAGATAACATTCAGATCAACACCGGTAAGGAGTTAAGGAGAAGATGAGCCCGGCTGAAGCTTTACAGACGATCACACCTCAGTGTTGCTGCTGGCAGTGATCCTGACGGCCAAATCTGTGTGATCATGAACCACACATTCACTTTCAATCACATGATGAAAGCTCCCCTGACAAATCATCTCGTTGTCACAGGAAAATGAGCCGTTATCCTGTTTCATCGAAATGATTTTTTTTGTGATCTCGACATAACAGAATGTAAAAAGATAGTTCCAACCATGGCCGCTCTAGGCTTCCATAGACAAACACTTCTCTGAGTCACCACTTAATTAGGTGGAAGGGTTTGTTTAAACATGTGATCCTCAAAGCTGTGCTGTTGATAGAAAAACCTTTTGTTCAAGGTGAGGGGTTAGACAAAGAGCAATTACAGAGCTTGACCTCAGTGGGGTGTTGTGACTGGGAGAAACACTCAACCTGATCATGGACTCCTGTGCTTGTCATGGATTGTCCATGAAAGACTTTTTGCTGAAGCGTACGGCCTTGAGCCCCCTTTTGCTAACACCCGAGATCAGTGATGGACTTTGCAGTTGTGTCGTCAGAACTGTAGAGTGTGACGCTTTCAGTGAAGAGAGCAGCAGAGCTGTCAGCTTATCACCATCAGGTGGTGAAGGGTGAGGTGAGGATGAACTGGGAAGTGGACACCATAAGTGACAGAGACTAGGGCTGGATATCGTCAAGGGTGTCACGGTACGATACCTACCTCGAAACATGGGTCATGATGGGATATGTACGTTGATACGATGCGGTATGATACGATTCGATACAATACTGATATATAATGCCATATAAACTAATCATTTACTTAAAATTTAAAAATAGTGCTGAAAATACAACTTTCTGTGTACCACTTAGGTAATCTAATAGTAGACAAGCACATCTCATTATATTGGCAACTGAGTTGACAAAACATTTTGATTAATTTTGATGTCAAATTTATTGAAGATTAAGTGCATAATTCTCATACACATGAACATGAACATGATAAAACATTTGTATTCGCTGTAAACATGAAAATAAAGTGCATGTAAGTGTTCTTAAATTCGAATTGCCTTTAACATGAAAAAAGTGCCTTAAGCCTCAGCTCATGCACAAAAGATTACAGTCATTTGTGTTCAAGTTCAATTCTTTTGTTACTGAACTAAAAGTTTGGTGCTTCCAGAAAACAACAAAAAGGGTGTCCAGTATCCCTCACTGGACTTATTGGTCACTGACTCACACAATTTACAATTTGGCAACTTCAGTAACTTAAACCATAGCAGCTCAGGAGAAAAACAAAATTTCCCATTATGTTGAACACTGAATAACATGAAAATAAAGTGCATGTAAAGATTATTCTTACATTCATATTCACTATAAACATGAAAAAAGTTCCTTAAGACTCAGCTCATGCACAGAAGTTTACAGAGTCATTTTTGTTCAAGTTCAAGTCTTGTTACTGAACAGGAACTTAGTGTTTGGTGCTCCCAGAAAACAACAAAAAAGGTGTTCAGTCTCACTGACTGGACTCACTGGTCAGTGATCACTGACTCACAGTTCAAGAATTTACCAACTACTTCAGTAACTTACTTTAACCATATTAACTCAGAAGAAAAACAAAACCCACTATGGTAAAGACTGTCAAGTTGGACAATTCTTGTCAGCTTTGGTTTCAACGCATACTTATGAACAGGAAGACCAATATCAGTAGGCCTAAACAATTTCACATTGTCTTGTGAATGAAGAAAAAGTCAGGAGTGAGAGCGTTTTATTTTGGTCGGCCTCAGAGAAGTTTTAGTGAACTCTCAGATGAGCAGGAGGGAGTAAGCAGGGCTCAGTTGAGACTAATTTCTGCAGGGCAGAGGACTGCCGGCCCAGACTTTCGTAGAAGAGGCAGAGTTCAAAGATTCGAGGGAAGACTTGTACATTTCAGTGGTGAGGGTCACTGAGGCGGTTAAAAAGCTCTGAAGTGTAAAGGTGCCGGTGGTTACTGAGCTTCACTGTAAATGCTGAAGGCTCTGGGTATTTATAGGCTGCCTTAGTTGGCATGCTTCCTCAGTGTCCCTTGGAGTTTGAGGACAGCACCTGTGAAGTGGTAAATCAGTGTATTGTGTCCTAATTTTTTGAAAAGTGGGAAGAAAGGTGTGGACAAAAAGTGAAGCAGCTGTTAACTCTTGCAGGGATCCGGGAGGGGTCACAGGAGTTTGCACGTCAGTTCTGTACGTGTATGGTGGACGACTTAGAGTAGGTTTATGATTGTATGTTATGGGGACTTCTTTGGAAGTATAGATTCTCAGGGCCATTACAATAAGTCAGTCAGTCCACGTATAACCAGAGTGAGAGCTCTGTCTCTGTTCTCCGCAGGACAAAATCTTAGAGAACGGGTATGGTGGACGGAGGGTTAACCAGTCATGGTGAGTGGTTTTTGTGTTTCAGGCTCTCTGTCAGATGAGCAGAAGAGTCAGTTGATGCAGAGGTTTAAGGTGCTGTGTGTCGCTGGTCTGGAGACTGAAGGAAACCAGACTGATGGCAACAACGAGTCAACGCTGATCCGCTGCAACTGCTGCTACAACCTGCCGGTAGACGCAGAAACATATACACACATACGGCAAAGCCGTTTCCGTTCAGTTTTCCAAACTACTGATGTCACTTCGTTCTCTCTCTCTCTCTCTGTCTAGGCCATGGTGGTGTTTGCTGACTCAGCTCATTTTCTATCAGAACTCTACCCATCCTTCTCTAGTCTTTGTTGTGACCCAGAGGTCAGCGTTCGACGAAGTGCTGCAGCCAGTTTCCACCAGGTCAGATATTAGCTACAGACGCGGCATGAACAAACTACAGCCTGACGACCCATCTGCTCTATGAGTCGTACTAGTAGGGGAGCTAAAAATGTTAAGTGTGTCCTGAGAGTGGCGCTAGAGGAAGGATCTCAGGGTCATTCCCGCAGGAATGAAGGAGATTACATAAGAGAGGACGCGTTGAGTTGTCGGTCTGTGGACCAAAGTGATGGACAGACATAACGATAAAACTATCTTCACATTCGGCCCCTCAAAGTTTAGATCAGGGGTCTTCAACCTTTTTCAGCCCAGGGACCCCTTGATCAATAGAGAAACAGAACAGGAAATCCACAGATTTAAAAAAAAAAAAAAAGTCGGAAAAGTGTTGTATTTTAAGACGAGCCAACTGTTTTC
>JAQFJA010000010.1:24296217-24306345 GCA_029874485.1 Naso brachycentron | reverse complement strand
GACGCAGGCGAAGGTAAAAATCAGCTGATGGATTTATTTTCAGTGTTGAATTTTACATCCGTTAAAACGATTGACAGGTCACATCTCTGTGATGACGTCACGGCTCCCGCAGCACTTTCGGTTTTAACGCCGACGTATGTATTCGCCTGCTAGCATGTAACGTTGAACTCAGTTCCTGCTGTCAGAAACACACACCTACACACAAGCGCACAGAAGTACACAGAGGTGCACAGAAGTACACAGAGGTACACAGAAGTACACAGAGGTACACAGAAGTACACAGAGGTACACAGAAGTACACACGCGGACACGAGCCCGCAGAGCTCTTTAACAGTTATAACAGAAAACGAATGACCATGTTTGCTGTGTGACATCAGTTTGTTAGCATCAGAAGCTAACAGCTGTCTTTGTTTTTGTTTACTGTGTAAAGAAAGTTGTGTTGTGTGTCCAGATGATGAAGAGTAAAGCGGACGAGGAAGACTACTGGAACAGCTCCAAGTTCAAAGCTTTCACCTTCGATGATGAAGACGATGAGTTTAGCAGGGTAAGACCTGGATCTGCGGAGACCTGCAGCCTGAAGCAGGTCTCAGGTCCTCTGCAGCTCTTCACCGCTCCTCATCCTCACTCAGGTTCTTCTGGAGACTGAGGGCCAACGTGTTTGAGATTTATCGAGTCAAAAGAGTTTCTTTGTTCTGAGGGCGGCTCACCGTTGTCCTGGCCACATCACCATGGTAACTGATGCTGCAGAGCTAACCTGCTCTGGATCAGGTCGTGATGTTCAGAGTTCATTGAAGCGTTGCATCATTCATGCCGCTGAATGAAGCTGTGCAGTTCCAGGAGTTGCTCTCACTCTGACTGAATGTTATTGTGTCTTATTGTGGTCAGAGTGTACACCCTGTGATTAGAGGGTCGGGGTTCAATCCCCGGCTGAGTCAGATCAAAATAGCCCCCGCTTGCATCTCAGCATGAAGAGTTGACTTTGAGTGAAGACTATGTGACACACTAGTGTCATGTCCAGTAGGTGTACTTGTACATCATGCCGTCTCATGGCACAGAAATAGCAGACAGGCTCCCTGCCAATGGGCCTTTATGGCTCTCAAAGGCTACTTACTTCCTTTACTGACCATGTGACTACACTGGCTGTAAAAGAGGTTTCCATAAAACAATAAAAACTATGTTATTTATTAACATGAGGTTTATTTATGTATGGAATGTGATGTGGGGCTGGGCGATATATTGATATATTATCGTTATCGAGATATAAGACTTTATGTCGTCTCAGATTTTGGATATCATTATATCGAGATATGTCAGAAATTGTGTTTTTTCCACATCTTTAGAGGCTGCTTCATGGCAATTTGATTTGCTTTTTTTCTCATTTTAATGCTTGCATTTATCCACTTACATCCACATTAGTGATGATTATTTATTAAAAATCTCATTGCGTTATCAGAAAAGAAATCATGGTCCCTACAATACTGTCACTTCAGAGATGTCATTTGTCAAAAATATTGCTGTGTTCGATTCTGTCCTTCAATCTCAGTTTGAAGAAATTTGAAAAAATAGGGAGATAAATATCCTACATCAAAATATAGCCTAAAAATATTGGGATATAATTTTAGGGACATATCGCCCAGCCCTAACATTGTGTAATTTATTCAAACCGTAACGTTTCCACTTTGGTATGTTTGGTGCTGATATGCTGAATTCTGTTTTACACTGCTGATATATTACAGCTAATAGAAAACGATTTAGAAAATTGATTAGTCAACTGATATTAATAACAGATAATATTCAGTAAGTAAAGATTACTAAACTCTAATCTGTCCGTAAGCCAAAGGATCCTTCATCGTGGGATTGTACTGACCATCCAAAAACAAACATTTAATTAATCACATGGGAATGTCGTCGACTTTGCCACAACAATAAACAACATCCAGATATGTTTCCTTTGGGTCATGTTCCTGTTTACTGAAGCGTACTGAATCTTTACACAAACTGTACGTGACCATTTATGAAGACTTGTTTAGAAGTTGGTTTTAAACGTTCAGTACAGCTCGGTACAGTAATAATGGTGTGCTCCCCACCACCTACGGGATCCGACTAATTACTGCACCATTTAAAACACCTGTCGCCGTGCTGCCTGCAGCTGCATGAGAGTCTGTCCTGTACTGCGCCCCAGTGGTCAAAATAAGCTCTACATAAACATTCACAAACAGTATTCTTATGGCTCCTACAGCGACACAATGAGACGAAGAGCAGCTCTTGACTTTAATGCGCAAATCTGCTACGTCAAGTAATAGTTTGAGTTGAAAATGTGCAGCTGTCACAAATAAATAAATTCACACAATCAGTAATTTTCTATAAGTTTTCCTCTTTTGCATTATTTGCATAAAGATGTCGCTTTTCACTGTAATAGGTTTTCATGTTCGTCATAGGTAGAAGTAGCAGCACACTCAGTCCATTTTGTGCCGTAAAGTCACATGATGGGAACATGCACAAAGCCAGAAGAAGAGAGGCAGAGTTATGAAAAAGCAAGTTCATATCCTCTGTCAGGTTTTGACTATCTCTGAGTGTGGCGTCAGGTTTAGTTGAGCCGGCTCACACAAAGAAAGCCTGGCTGGTATGTTTTCTTCTGCTACATCGTCACAGATGAGCCGCATGGTCAATCTCAGTTTTTTTGTTTGTTTGTTTGTAGCTTTTTACCAGCCAGCAGGTTAATGATGTGACAGAGACTGAGAGTCTTTCTGCACTGTGTGTATACACCTGTACACACCTGTAGGCCTGTGTTGCTGGTCACGGCCGCAGTGTTGGGTGATGCTGATGTTGCAGAGAGTCATTCCAGATGTAACTATATTAGTATGACTCAGATTATTTTCTGGTTTAGATTTTACACACAGTTTTCTACAGAAGGCAGCAGGTATGTCAGTACATCTGTCTGACCATCAGGTGTCAATGTTGTATTTGTTTGCAGTTAAAAGAGTCGAAGCAGGCGGTGAACAGCATCAGACGCTTGGTGGAGGAAGATGATGACGAAGATGACGTGGAAAAAGTCAGCTGGAGTGGAGAACCTGTCGGGAGTAAGACCTAATGATTATCATTATTAGTATTAAACGCCTGTGGAGAATCCCGAATGAGGACTGGCTGCAGGGTGTTCATTGTCCTTCTGTGTCCCCTCAGGTATCTCGTGGTCCGTCAGAGAGACGGCAGCATCCAGTCAGAGGGCAGACAGAGAGCCTGTCTTTCCCAAAATCAACACAGATGCTTCTACCCTCAGCAAGAGTAACTCTGGCTACTCTCTGAGCTCTCTGTTCAAAGGTAAGACAGGTGAAACAGGTGAGACCAGTGGAGACAACACAGACAGGAACAGTAAGGGTCAGGTCACATGATTTAGGAAGGTTGAGGTCATGTGACTCAGGAACAGTAAAGATCAGGTCACATGACTCAAGAACAGTAAGGATCAGGTCACATGACTCAAGAACAGTAAGGATCAGGTCACATGACTCAGGAACAATTAGGATCAGGTCACATGACTCAGGAACAATTAGGATCAGGTCATATGACTAGGGAAGAGTTAGGATCAGGTCACAAGACTTAGGAAGAGTTTGGATCAGGTCACATGACTCAGGAAGAGTTAGGATCAGGTCACATGACTCAGGGTTTCATTCATCATTCACAGACTAAAGGTTGAATCTGTTTCTCTGCAGGAAAAACTAAAGGAGGAAACTTCCAGTCCTTCACTGATTGTGAGTCTGAACGACGCTCTGAGTGAATGAGTGGATGAAAGGATTTGTACATGAATGATGACATATTCTAAGTGCTGTATTGTAGGAAACTAGACTCGCTTGAGTTTCTTGAAGACGTTTTTCACCCAAGTGACTTCTTGAGTTCTGACTCACTGATGGTGAGTTTCAGGCTTTAAACCCTGTCGTTAGGGTCAGATGTGGGTCACTGACCACCTTCAAGACCTTCAGGTGATTTTGTCGTTGCACCATGTGACGAAGTTCTCCATCAGTCCTCCTCCTCCTCCTCATTGTTTTGAGGAGTCATCAGAGAACTTTTAGCGGTGAAAGAGCTGAAGCGGCAGTTTGAGGTGTAGAGAGTGAACAGGAAATGGATGAATGGATGAAAAGTAACAAACCGTTGCTGATGTGTCTTTGTTTTAGCGCTCAGCGATTCGTCTGTCAAGCTCTACGCTCCAGAACTTCGAAAACCCAAATCTGAATACAAGGTAACAAGACTGGTCATTTTATTGCACACAAACTGTAATCTGATTACAGTTTACTAATCTGATTTGTTTTTCTGATGTAAGGATTATGTCAGCGATTTGTCGCCTGAGGATACGGTCCACAGAATGCAACAAGGAAAGGTAAAGGTTTTGTCTGTCTGTCTCCCCACCAGTCTGTGTCTGTCTGTGTGTGTTTCAGTGTAGTATCAATGTATTTGTACTGCATCAGTGTATTTGTACTGTGTGTGTTTCAGGCAGTATCTCTGGAGAAGTTTCGGTCCCTTCAGGACAAACTGCTGCTGCTCGATTTCGCTGTCAACGCACACGATGGAAACGTTATTACTGCTGTAACTTTATTTACAATCTGATCTACATCAAACTTTATTAACAACTTAATGAAACCACTGGTAAACACTGTTTGGTTTCCTTTCAGATTTTAATCTATTTAAAAAGAACTCTGAGTAAAGGTGAGTCTGCTCCTTTACATCCTTGATCTGAATCGGTGGTGTGTCCTGTTGTTTTGACACTTTTTATTTTCCTGCTTAGAGGTTTTGTTTCGGGAGCTGGAGTCCAGACAGACGGCTCTGAGACATTTCATCCACTATCTGACTGAGACCAGAGAGCAGAGGCTGCTGCTGGAGCTGCTCAGGTCTGCTAACACCTGCACCTGTGTGTACTAGACTTGGGCAATATCCAAAACTTAGTATCACGATATTGTCCCACCCAAATATCGCAACAGACAATATCATTGTTTGAGGGGTTGGAGGGAAGGGTTTGAAGTAGCCTGAGCTGCTGACTAAATACCAGACGGAGATGTTGATATGCTGTTCTTTTCTTTATATGTACTCCCTTTGCACCGACACATGCCACCCAGCTTTAAAATATTGCCAATACTGACGAGCTGCCATTTTTCTTTGTAACTAAGTCCTCCATGTCTGTATATTAAAGTGCTGCGTGCGCGCCTACATCACGTTAATTAATCTGTGATAACGTCTCCACCTTGACAAATAGCATCAAGTTGTGCCCCTCCGCCACAGCGGCTCTGTGAGCATTTTCTTTTCAAAATAAAAGTCAGAAGATGCCATAACAGCTGCTCCATATTTGATATAGTGAATAATATTGCATATGACTGCAAATATTGCATTATTCAGTAATATCATTTGTCGCCATAGCCTAGTGTGTACACGTGTGCACACCTGGTTGAATGATTTTATCTGACGTGTTTTCATCTGGTCGTCCTCAGAGCTCTGGGTCGGACAGACGATGTGGCGGTACGTTGTTACACTTCCAACACACCAGATGTACAAACCTGCAGTACACAGCTGTAATACATTTCAGTACGACAGGAAGCTGATATAATTTCTTGTCTGTTTCCATGGTGATAGCTGCTGCAGTATAAAGAACACCTGAGCATCGCTGATGAAAACAAGAGGCGAGACTTCCTGAAAAGCTGCCTTAGGTATTGACTCTTGCAGGCCACTGTAGCACAAACACTCTGAAGTGATGACGCTGACTGAATCATTTGAATATATGAAATAGAAGGCATCATAGTTTTTCGTATAATTTGAAGTGATGTATCCTGTTTGCAATACTGTGTCTCTAAACCTGTCAGTTTCACTCTGATTACAGAGTGGTAATCTGTCCGCTCAGAGTTGTGAATGACCTCACGGGCTTGTGATGACGTGCTGATGTCGTCACCGCCGGTAGATGCTCTCTGCACTGTTGTTTACTGTGGCTTTTTTGTTTCCAGTCTTCCGTTTTCTGCCGAAGATTCAGCTCATGTTCAGGATCACTTCACTCTGCTGGAGAGACAGATCATCATCGAGGTCAGAGACTCACTGAACCAGTTAAACCAGCTCACACTGCCTTAAACCAGTAACCATTCTGTCTCCGTCCAGTCAGCTGCTTGAACAGTCATATCAGGATTCCTTTTTTCTTTTTTTAATGAATTGTCTCATATTCAACATGACGTCTGTTCCAAAAAGTGACACCAGGGCTCCGTTTCACAAAGGAGCTTCAGCAAACTCTGAGTCTAACCTTGAACTCTGAGTTGATTTAGCCTCAGTTTCTAAACTCAGAGTTTCTGGTTTCAGAAAAGCTGATTTCAGATAGTGAAGTTAAAGTCGAGCTGAAGTCAAAAATGCACTTTGAACCCCTTTGCTCCGTATCCCTGTTCCTTTTTTAGTCAAATTTAAAAATGTATATAAAAAAAACCCAAAACAACAAAAAATGAATAATTTCGTATATTTTTAAATTAAAGTCTGCCACTTCCGTCTTTTATTTGAAACAAAACTCATGGGTCCATGATGTCATCATTGACTCAGGCCATTATTGGTTGAATCATTTTTTTAATTAAAAAAATGGTTTATGTAACAGGTATTTCTTACCTGTTACATAAACCTGTAAATATTGAATAAAGTAAAGCTAGCTTGGTGTTAAAATTTGGCAAAGCCTTAGCAACGGTTGCCAATGAGTAACAACATTTGCCAGTCCAATTGGATTCCTCCAACTTATGTCCCGCCCCTAAAGCCCGTTCATTGGTTGTTTAACTGTTTGAATTGCGATTACATCACAACAGGGCAGTTGACGCTCTGGAAACAGGCAGTTCAGCTCGTCTTTAACTCTGAGTAAGTTCACTCTGAGTTACGCGTGTGCATCATGACTATAAAAAGCTGACATTAATGAAGCGCCGATACTACAATTCACCATGGCAACAGTGGACAAAAAGAGCTCCGCCCACCTTTCACCTGTAGATTTTGAAAAAGAAGTAACACCTCTGCAGCAGCAAAGGAGACAGAGGTGGAGTGGGAGAAAAATACTGCTCAAGTAAATGCTCAAGTTTGAATCAGTCTATTAATTTAATATTCAATCACACTTATAATATTACAAGTGAAAACTGAATTGTATCAAAGCTGAAATTCATTTTCATGTAGGATATCCGGCGGGTGAAAAGCAGACTTGGAAGCAGTTCAAATGAAATATAAGAACGGATTTTAAACAGGTCAGGCTCAGGCGTGACAGGCTCATGGTGGCACCTCACTTTAATCAGATTTATAAACAAAATAAAAATCGATCAGTGGATATTTTAATGTGCAGTTTTATCCCCAACATAATGTTGTTTTTTTCCACACACACATGTCCTCTCACCTTTATCCTGTTTAGTTAATTAATTAGGCCTGATTAAATTAACATGTGAGCGATGCTGGTGAAGAGAGGACAGATCACATTATGCATATTTATAACAGACTGTACAGAAAAAAAATGGCACCGCAATAGGTCTCTCCTCGTCTCTCATCATCTCCCGACGTCGTCTGTGTGTTAATCTCTGTGCAGTAATGCGGCCTCCTCATCTATCAAATCCTTGACAAATGCACACGGCATTTTCAACGCAAAAGTATGTTTCATACAGTTTGACGAACAGATAATTTAAACCACGAAGGATCTTTGGTCAAACAGTCACTAAAACTCAGCTAAAATGTGCCTGATATAGGGCCTGAATGAATGAGGAAATGAAACAACATATTTGATGCTAAAAGAGGAAGAAGACAGAGGGAAACTTGAGGTTTGTTGAAGAAAAGCTGCCAACGACCAGGTTAGCTTCACAGACTCAGTTACGGTAGCAAATGACTCAGCTTAAGTTACCTCTCTTTGAGAAACAAAGAAACAGGCTGGAGTTACTTCTCTTTCTCAGAGTTTCCCTCATATCAGGGTGAACAGACTCAGAGTGTCACTAAACCTGCTTCGTGAAATGGATCCCAGATGATCAAAACACTTTCTGGTTATCAATTCTTTGTCAATCAGCTGATTGAGATCTTGTTTCAGACTTTGTTTTCATGACTTTTGTGAGTGAGCTCATTTGAAAAAGGCTATTTAACAGCAGGAGACTGTTTGAGTTATCATCAGCAGGTTATTCAAAAACAGAGGCCAGTTTTTTTTGTTTTGTTTTTGTTTTGACAGAAAGAAGATCTGTTGGATTGAACCAGTAAAGTTGTTGTAAAAATTGTAAAAATCCTCGCTGATTGACTTTCTGTCTGTCTAAATCAAGTTTCAGCCATAATTTAGATATTTGCAGGTCATGTAGTTTCAAATCTTTTGACCGACATCACTCAGTCACACCCAGTTTGATTTGGTCCTACGTTTGTCCCGGTGGTGTTGCTGTTGCCTCAGGCATCTGACCGGCAGGCTGAGCGTGGGGGAAAGGTTGATATCTTCCGGAAATTTCCCCGAAGAGCCTCGATTCTCAACATGCCACTGGTCACCACACTGTACTACTGCTGCTTCTACCATTACACTGAGTCTGAGGTGAGTCTGAGTTTAGCATCAAGTAAACCTGATGAAGTGAACCAGTTCAGTTAATGAGATGAATCAGGTTTGTTTCTGTCTGTTCTGCAGGGAACGTACAGCAGCCCGCTGAACATCCGTAACACCTTCAAGGTGAGAGCTGATGTTTTGTCGTTCTTGTTGACACGTTCGACATTAAACGTGACGTTTGTGTCCTGACGCGACAGCTGTTCACTTCTGTGCTCAGATCTCGGAGAAGCAGTACTTTGTGACGGCGTTAGCTGCACGGGCGAAGCTCAAGGCGTGGTCGGATGTGGACGCTCTGTTCACCAGCAGAAACTGGCTCGGCTTCACCAGAAAGAAATCACCGCTCAGCTTCCAACGAGTCGTCGATATCCTGCAGAAAAACTCCGCCCCCACGCAGGTGAGGGGGGGTGGGGCTTGTAACCGTACAAACCAGTGACAAATAGAAAGAGAAGTGTTTGACTGAAAGAGGAGGAGAAAAGGTGACGTACGTCATTTGATTGACAGGTGCTACAGGACTACGTGGCGCTGGTCGATGATGCAGAGCTGAGGATCAGTTTGGCTCAGAAACACAAATGTCACGACATCGTCATCAACGTGAGACTCTGTCATGTTTACATTAATATGGCTCTCTGATTGGATGATTTTTTAAATCAATTAAACCAATAGAAATGATGCAGAGCTGGGCTCTGTGAAATATGACACCTTCCTGTATCAATGTGCTGTCCTGTGATGATGACTGGCGTGTCTTTGGCCAATCAGACATATCGGGACCTGAAGGACCGGCAGCTGTTGCTAGGATATCGGGCAAAGGTGGACAGAGGATCAGCAGAGGAGAGGAAGATCGATGAGTTGCTCAACAATCTGGTGAGGAAGAGGAGGAGGAGGAGGAATAAGGGTCATCTTTTTAGTCCTCATCATGTGACCTGTCTGTTCTTCTGTTTCAGCAAATCCGGTGGAAGAACTAATGATGTGGTTTCAGTGAAAGACTTTTACCTTCAGACAAAGACACAGAGGAAGTGATATGTGAAGAGCCTTCATCACCGTGGCAACAGGAATATTCTCACATCTGCTTCAGTGTCATTGGTTGCAGAGAGGAGCACTTGGTTTGACCCCACCCACAAACACCAGATGGGCAGAGGCTGTTTTCCTGCTGCGTCAGCGCTTTAACATTCCCTTTACAAACAACTTGTTTTTAAAACATGAATGTAAAAAGAATAAAAATGTGAATTTATTCCTGATTCCACTGAATCTCTATCACTGCCAGAGGAGGAGAAACACAGTTGTGTGGGGGGGTGGGGGGGTAGAGAAAGGTCAGGAGAAGGAAAAACAGAGTGAAGAGGAGGAGGAGGTGATTAGGAATAAAAAGAGGAGTCACTGCAGTAACAACTGCTTGCCACAAGATGGCGGATTCCTCGCCGGTTTTGACTTTCTCCGATTTATGCTTTCCTTGATGACACTCGTACGTGGGTGTAAACCATTCAGCCTCGTGCTGAGCGATCAGATAAGGTTATTGGTGATCAGTTCTATGTTTTCAGGTTGTTTTGTGTCTGAATGTTTTTCATATTTCATCAGAGGAGGAAACGGATCAATAA
>JAQFJA010000010.1:24231602-24246535 GCA_029874485.1 Naso brachycentron | reverse complement strand
GAGGGGGAATGACATGCAGCAAAGGGCCACAGGTGGAATCGAACCTGGGTCCGCTGCGTGAGGACATAGCCTCTGTACATGGGGCGCCCACTCCACCATCCGAGCCACCGGGCACCCCAATGTTTAGGACTTCTCTGCTGGACTTTATCCCGTCTGAACTGTTGAATACTTCAGAATAAGTAACTCAGATTTCATGAAAACATCCTTGTCTTCGTTTTCCTTTTATTTCGTCTTCTTTTGTTTTTTTCCTGCTCCACAATCATCTTGTTCATTCACAAAACACTCACACACGGTTTTTTTCAGTGTAAAGTCACATTAAAGTGGTGAACACATGAATGCATGGTCAATAGGAAGTCCTACCTCTCCAAAAGCTCCTCGTCCAATCACCTTGAGCATCTCGAAGTCGTCTCTGTGCAGCCGCATGTCCTTCACTGTGGTGGTGAATGGTTTCACTGTGGACACAAAGAGGACATAGTCACTGACACATGATGACGAGATGGAACAAATAAACCTGTTGTGTTTTCCAGCGACTGCCTGCTTCTCAGCCTTCAGTGCAGAAAACCATTTTCACCCTAACCCGCTGTCCTGAGTCTGTCTGGAGGAGAGCTTCTTCTTCTTCTCCGCTGATCGATCATCTTATTATTGCATCATCTCAGAATAATCAAGTAGCAGCAGAGTGACAACGGTTCTTCCATGTTGTTGTTAATTCTGTAACAACAAAGCTGGAAATATAACAAGTCCGATGTTACTGTTCTGCAACAGTTTCTATCTGAATGATTTGTTCTTTCAAAATAAAATAAAACAACAAAGGTTCATCTGGCCTCAGTTTTGTCATTAGAAAGAAGTGGCGAGTCTCCACAGATCAACAGGATCAATAAGTATCTATTAAAGCCCTCACACCTTATGTCACACTGATGTATGAGTGATGAGTAGGGGGCACTAGGACCCTGCTGACTGTATGCTCCTCATTCATCTTTAATTTATCTGCACATTTTTATCTGGGTCACACACACACACACACAGGCTGCAGCTATTGATCACTTTCTAATCATCAGATTTAAAAATACTTCATCAAAGATCTGCAATAAATATACAAAAGAAAAGCAAAGGCGTGTCTCTAAAACTGAAGTGATCGATTCTTTTAAAAAAAAATCAACATACTTAGGATAAACAGTCGTGCTCATGTGTGAGTTAATGCAGCCAGTCCCAGCTGCTGCTCTTTTCATCCAACACAGGAAGTAGCACCAAAATGACAACCAGGGCCACAAAAGCTGCCTTTCCACCAAACACTCCAGGTCAGTTCGGTTTGGTATGGTTCAGTTCAGCTAAGTACAGTACAGTTTGGTTCACTTCGCTTTGGTTCAGTTTGGCTCAGTTTGTTTTGGTTCGGTTCAGCTAAGTAGAGCTCATTTCAGTTGAGTGCAGTTCGGTTTGGTTCAGCTAAGTTCAGTTCGCCTTGGTACAGTTTGGTTTGGTTCACTTAGGCACAGTTCAGCTCAGCATTATTTGTGTTTTTATAATCAAGGTGGAGAAGTTACCAAAACAACCGATCTGTACTGCCCTGTTTTTCGGTAACCCTGGTCCAGCACCTAAAGGGTGCCGGGTAAAGGGTGAAGCTACACACACTGCAGTCTGCTGATTGGAGGAAAGAATCATCACTTCCATGCGACAGGGGGAACAAAGGATAAACACAATATCCGCCATGATTAAATATCTCCTCTAGATTGAGGAGGGAAGAATCAAGACTGTTTTTGTTTTTTGAGAGAACTGTCACGTTCTTCTTAATAAATTTATGGGCAGCCTACGCTGTGTCGTGCTGCTATGATGTCACTATCCTTATGTAGCTGACGCTGCTGTCGCCATCCAGCATAAACCCCGCCTACCAAGTAAGGGTGCGGCCGCTGTATGGAACTGAAACCGTTTGGTGGAAACGCAGCAAAGACACACTGGGTTCAGGCAGGAACAGGAAAAGAGCAGGTTAGCATGCGTCAGCCAGCATGTTACTGAGGATTTAATTCGGTTTGATCTGGAACAACAACACATCTGAGACGTCAAAATGAGTTTAAATAAATTAATAAGGAGATGTTCAGTGTCCTTGCTGATTGTTCAGACACAATCAAAATCATTTCTACAGTGTTAAAGTGTTATTTTTTACTTTCTTTCTCTGCCTTTGCTTGAACTTATAATCATTAAGTAAATGTAGATTGCATAATGTGATTTTATGCAAAAAGATGAGAGCATCACCATTTAGATTGGTTCCCTACAAGTCAAGCGTTCACCATGAAGTCTCTGTCTGCCACTGGAGGAGGGAGAGCAACAGAATGCGAGGAAAAACGACGGTGAACCTCGGAAGGAAACTCACCTTTTCTCATGTTTCATACGGTACTGCACCTGAAACTAGGGCTGTGCGAAAAAATAGATACAGCAATTTATCACAATCATATCGCAATGTGTTCATGACCCCTGTATCATGATTCGTATCCTATCATAAAGTCAGTTAAGACAAACTTCATTAGTTTCCAGGATTCTGGGGCAAAAAATACCTCTTCAAACTGCTACAGGGGACAAGGAGGGGGGAAAGTTGTAAACTGTCCAAAGAAGCTCTGAAACAAATACTGCCATAAACACACGAGGACTCATGAACCAAGATAACTTTTGATCTGGGCAGTTCAACAACTCACAACTGAACTTAGGTTATTATTGGTTACTGTGCTCATTCTCAACGTTAACACACGTCCACCAAAGTTTCACTGCTTCCTGTTTGGATTCACCAGTCAGATCAGGTACTGAAAGTGACCATTTCTCCACCGAATCTGACCACGATGACACCATCTGATCATGCGACTGAGTTTCAAAAGTTCAGCAGACTGTCACTGATGAACTCGCGGCTTTCATCGTTTCTAGAGATTTCACATTTAAACACGATGAATTCAGCTTTGATCGCTCAGTCTGAGCATGAACCGAACTTCAGGACGATTATTTATAGAAAACTGTAACACAGTGAATGTAGGTCAGAAAGAGATGGATCCCAAATGATTCATCACCATCATCAGGAAATGAATCACAAGCTACTTTAACCATCAGTTAGTATGTAATACTCAACAGATGAATGTATCAGTTATCTATACTTGAAATGGCTTAATCAAAACATCCGACACTCAAACATCTCCTGAAAAACAGGCCAGACTAAACCAGGACAAACCAGTCTGCCCCAGAACAGGCTGAACCAGGACGAAGTGGACCAGAGTCCCAGAACAGCCCCAAACCAACCTGGAAACTGCTCAAGGACACCTGGAGCCCTCTCACTTCAGCTTGAATCCTATTAACGACCCCTGACACTCTGAAACTGCTTTCAAGTTCCCCTGCGTGACCTGGGAAAGCTCTGACGTCATTACCGTGAACCCTGGAGCTACCAGGACCCCTCAATGATCGCCCCAAAGCTCTATCAAGTTCTCGCAAAGACATCTGCTCCTTCGTGAAGCTTCTCTCGCAATGTACGTCAGGTCCATGAACGACCTCTAACCCTTCCTGGATTTTCCAGAGACCTTTCAATGACCCTTGAAACTTCCAGGAGACCCTCGCGCGACCCTGAAGCACACCTAACCCGGCCTCCAGTACACCTGACCCTCCCTCCTCCCGCTGGCGGCCCCACAGGAGCCACTGTAGTGTGTTTAGAGCAACAATTCCAGTTGTATTTAGAAAACAGTTCCAGCACCGGGTCCAGGACCGGGTCAAGGCTCTTACCCCACTCCAGGAAGTCGGTGATGTGCTTCTCCCTCTTCAGCGGGGACTGGGAGCACTCGGTGAAGAGGCAGAGCAGCAGGTCGAGCAGCGCCTCCACGCTCAGACAGCCCGCCTCCTTCTGCTCCAGCAGCAGCTCCTCCAGACGCTTCAGACGGACCTGAGCCGACATCCTGACCCGGGACAGTCACACGCCGCTCCCGCTCAGAACCCGGCCACTTCCCCGCCACACAGTCCGAGTGTAACCCGCCGCCCAGGCTCCGTTTCCTGCCGAGTCCTGCCGAGCTCAGCCTGCTAGCTGCAGCTAGCTCGTTAGCTCCGGGAAAACATTCCCAACATTTTGAGCAGTCTGAGTGTCGGTTTGTCGGTGTGTCTCCGCCGGTTACGCTCGGTTACCGTTGGTCCGTCGTGTTGAGAGCCGTTCAGCCTGCAGGCCAGCGTTTGTCCGCTCTCCACATCGGCTTTAATCCCGGTAAATCTGGACTTTCCTCTCAGAAATCGGGATGTCGGTCAGACCGTCGAATCTCTCAGGTTGGCCGCCGCAGCTCCATGTCGTCGGCTCGGTGTATCAGCTCGGTAACATTACCGGGAGCTCCGGGACACACTCAGGTTTGACAACAATAACCGTTGGCACCGTGTGGGAGCGTGTTGGAGGCTAACGGAGGGTTTTTCGGTAGTTTGAGGCTGGCTGCCGGTGTGGCTGCTCAGTGGGAATATGGCTGAATCCAGAACGGATCATTCAGACAAGTGGCTGACATGCACACCTACTTCCTGTCACTGACGCTTTCACAATAAAAGACCCATACGGATTTACAGGACATTCGCAACACCCGTGGAATAATCTGACATTTTGTCCAATTATTGATGGGTTTATTTAACAGGGACATGTCACATTCATTGAAAATGTCACAAGTAAGACAGATACCACAACTATTTCCTCTATTAATCGATCAGTTGTTTAATTGATAAAATATCGGAAAATAGTGAAGAAAAACTACAAATTAAACCAGAGTGATTTCTTGTTTTGTCAGACTAGCAGAATAAAAAGCAAAAACAATCATATTAGGCTACTGTAATACTAAACAGAAAAAAAACAGTAAAAGAATTACATTTCTATTCAACTGTTTAGCTCTATTTAAATTTTAAATGATTTATCAGTTATTTAATTTGTCAATCAACAGAAAATTAATCTGCAGCTGTTTTGATCCTAAATTATTTAATTCAACTGTCTCAGATTTTCGGTTTCAAATTGTGTCAGTCAGACAAAAGAGACAGATATCATATATATTTTAAAAATGCAGTTATCATTATTATTGCATTTTTCAGATCCTAAAACAACTGATAGGCTACCTTGCGAAAATAATTAAGCTATCAGAAAAAAATCAAAAATAATAATGCATTCATAATGATTAAGTTCTTTCATCTTAACAATGTGACAAATGTAATAAAAAAATGTGAAATTTTCAAAGGAGATTATCATTATGTAAATATGGAGATTTCTGCTGATATCTTTGTATTTGATTAAGTAAAATTAGGCCTACGCATTAGATTATTTTTAAATTATTTTTTAGGAATACTAATTTTGAAATCTGAATTTTCATTCAAATGAGAAGAAAAAATGAAAAAATAGTCTCTGTTTAACACATCAAGTTATTGTTTTCATGTCAATATGTTTCAAATAACATGTTGTGCTCCAAAAGTTCCAATAGAAATGCATGAGATGGTCTGTTAATATCCCTCAAAACAACATTTAAATAGTTAAACAAATTAAAATGAAAAGTTGGCAAACACAAATATTTGAATTATATGAAATACGGAAGAAAAAAAAGAATATTTCATCATGGGCTAGCAGTTAAGATAGAAAAGAACTGCGTATGTGGCTCCTGTAAACGAGCTGTTTCCATCCTTTTATTTTGGAGGATAATATCCTGGGCCCGGAAGTCAGTACCTGCTGCTCTGTGCTGACCTGACTCACCTGTCTGTCTCTCCCAGAAACACCGACGCCCCGCCTTCCTGCACCGGAAACGCTCTGGATACATGACGTCATGCTGTGATTGACAGGAGCCGGGAGAGACTGGTACCGCCCCTCAAGAACGAGACACACCGAATCTGACATCATCGCTGTGATATCATCACAGAATAGGCTACTTGTTTTGTTTTTTTTTTGGTTATAATTTTTATTTAAATCTTTTCATCTTTTATTTTTTTAAGAAACTGTAAGAAGGGCTAAAACAGCACATTTGACAACAGAATCACAGCATAAAGTACCAGCAGAATATAAATAAATAATCCTCACTTACTTGACAAAAAGGACTCAGTGCAAGAATAATTGACAATATGTGCAAAGTGTGTTCAAGTTTGTGGATCCTCTGAATTGTGTCAGTGGTTCCTGGAACGTGATTGGTTCAGCATCATGTTGTTAATAATGTCTTAATTTTCTCTGAATGGTATTTTGCAGTATAAAAATGCATTGCAACATGTTTAACAGGAATCAAAGCTAATGTAGAACAGGAAGCCTCAGCAGGAGGCCACTGGGTGGTGCTGTCACGCTGCACTCTAGTGGTGCTGTGTGTTTTTTACCAGCCATTTACTGAACATCTTTTGACATTTTGCTTTATTTGCTGGTATAATGGGTTGTCGGTGAAGGTCAGGAACAGCTTGAATAATATTGTTAAAATCTGCTCCAAAATAATCGAGTCCAGCAGAGAGACTTGCTCTCCCTCCGGGAGGAACGTGTGGCAGAGAGGGCAAAAGAAATAATCAGGCAATCTGACCACGCCTTGTGCAGTGAGTTCACTGTAATGGCCTCGGGTCGATGCTCTAAAGTGCCCATCAGGAAAACAAACACATATTCAGTGTCCTTCACTTTACTCCACTCCTCCTTCACTCCTTCTGCTATCAGGCTGCTGAATGCCAACAGAGGTTGTTTTAAATGAACATATTCATTATTGTGATTTGTGTTTGCTCTTGTGTCTCTTTCTTGTAGTTGTGGGCATGTGCAATGTATCTTAGAGTGGTTCTCTTATTTTTTTAATATATTTATCTTATGTATGAAACCTTGATTGTGCACTTGGTCCAGAGACTGACCAATAGTCCCTGACATACTGCTGTCTGTGAGTTTGTTTTTGTGCTCTGGACAGATGGTAAAAACTGAATTGTCTTTTTAGGATAAATAAAGTTGTCAAAATCTGAATCTGAATCTGAATCTGGTGCAGGGTAGCCAGTGTCTGGTTTGTACCCTCTGGGCTACTGTAGAAACACAGCGGTGCAACAAGATGGATGCAGTGGGAGAGGAGCGGCTCCCTCTGTAGAGAACAAAGGCTCATTCTGATGAAAACACAACTCTTATTTTCAAGTGACTGTAGATTATTGACATGTTAAATTCCATTTGTGCCTTATTCTACAAAGAGCTCTCTCATGGAGCTGCGACAATTAATTGATCATTAGAAAATGAATCACCAACTTTTTTGATAATGGAGTAATCATTTCATTTTCACATAAAAAGTAAAAAGAATTTCCGGTTTGGCCTCTTAAATGTGACGATTTGCTGCTGTTCTGTCATTTATGATCAGTAATGAGGAATCTTTGTGCTGTTCAGACAAAAGAAGCAGTTTAAAGATGTCACACTGGGCTCTGGGAAACTGAGACAAACATTTTCACATTTTTTTATTTGGAATAAACGATTAATCATGAAAATATTCAGCACATTAATCACTAGTGAAAATAGCAGGTAGGTATCCACTGAACCTTTAAATGTGTTTCAATGTGTTTTGCTCATTATGTGCACAGTCTCATACAGTCAAAGCGCTGCCGTAGTGTTTTCTTAAAAGTGACAATAAAGTTGATTTGAATTGTGACCTTCGGGAAGATGTTTTTCATCCTGGAAATGAGAAGAAATCACAGTCGTATTTTAAGAAAAGGCTTGTTTACTCCATTTAAATGACCAATGACTGACTGGTCACTATGGCAACAAAACTTTTTTTTAATTGTTACTAGCTCAGGGCAGGTTTTATTTAAGTAAAGTAGATATTGACAACTGGAGCTACTAATTGGACTCTGAGGTGGACTCAGAATGAACTTTGAGCCGGACTGCCCGCGTGGCCTCAGAGAACCTGTGGACTTCCTTTAATGCCGCCAAAATTCCTCATTGTTCACTACGCTTTTCCCTCTCATGCCCACTCCTCTCTGTCCTACCCCTTTCTCTCTTCCTCAGCTATGGACAGGTGTGTCTCTGATGTTTCCTTCCATATTTTACCCATCAAAGCATACTCATGTGGACACACTGGAATGGACATGTAGCTTCCTGCTTACGGTCCAGCTGGTGAATGGGGGGATGGAGCTTGTCACCAGGCTGATTAGCCTTAAGGAGATTAGAAGTGCAGGTTAACGGGCGCATCAGAGCTCTTTCTCTCAGCTGCAATATTTGCCTCACCACTCTGATACAACTCCTCTGCACCGAGGACGATGGGAGTGCAGTGGGAAGACGAGTTGCTAGAAGTTGGACAGTTTTACACCAACAAGGTAAAATTTTCTTTATCTTCAGCATCTTGAGGGCTTATGGCAGCTGCCATGTTTATTTCATCTCATCCTAACTTTCATTTTGTTTAATGCCTTAAATAACGTAGAGAACAGTGGATGAATGAATGACTGTTTATGAAACTGCCAATTCATAAACGTGAGGATTAGACCATGTTTCCTGTCTGCCAGGCTTAGCTGTGCAATTTAGACTAAAGTCACGGTCTGATCAGAAAAGGTCACTGACGCAAACTACACACTCACCTGTTCAAAGACATTCTCCAAGAAATATGCTCCTGTCTAAACAGTGTCAGAGAGCCTTTAAACACGAGAAAGTGGAGCCCGGTCACAAAGAGTGAGAACATTCATGGCATGACTGAACCACACTGAGTAGGGTCTGAGTGAACACACTCCAGCTGTATCTGATTCTAAATGTTGGAGGAGTGTGTGTGATCTTTGTCAGTGTCAGTATATCAGCAGCACTTTGTTTAAACTTTGACATTCTTGCTTCCCTGCAGCGGTCACTTCCTGGTTGTGTCTTGGAGTTGTGGACAGCAGTCAGAAGCACCTAAAATACCTTTCTAAGCTCCTTATGGCACTGTGCAGCGAGCAGCGACCGGCCCGCTCCCTCCTCTTTTCTCCTGATTTCCTTTAAATAGAGGCCCACTATGAACCCAGAGCCTTGCCTGCTGGCTTGATGTGATGCAAGCCGTTTGTTCAGAGTAGCTGGATTTCAAGTTAATTTTGACTTTTACAAGTCAAGAACTTCCAAATACAAGCAACAGGATGAAACTGTCAAGATGAAAGTAAAACCCGACTAGCAAACCTTCCAAGCAGGAGCGGCCACTCGAGGCTGACTGGTTTATGACATCAGAGGTTTACAATGCAGCACCCACTGGTCATTATACGTAAGGCACCTTAAGCATTCTGGTTTTCGGACATGTTTGCAGCCCCTTGGACGTGATTTAAATTAGAAGCAGTGGACTGACATGGCAGTCGGTAAGGTGACCTTTACCAAGGTGGAGAGAGAGAAACTTGCTGAGGTCCTCTGGCTGCTTAACTGGGTCTCCGTTCTCACAGGCGCCATCCTCATTGGTCTGGGCTTTTTCCTCAAAATAGAGATTCAGAAATGGCAGGAAGTCATGTCAGATCAGGGGATCCTCTTTGTACCACATACACTGATCATAACAGGTGTGGCGGCCTGCTGCATCAACTTCCTGGGTGGAAAGATCTGCCTGGACTGCACTGACACCAACAAGTTCCTGCGCTGGAAGCTAGTGATGATGCCATACGTCATCTGCACCTTCTTCTTCACCTCCTGTGTCCTTGCGGGGGCGCTCATGTGCTATAGCATCCACAGCCAGCTAGAGGAGTCACTGTTTCTGGGCCTGAGGCATGCTATGCGCTACTACAAGGACACGGACACACCAGGCCGCTGCTACCTGAAAAGGACCCTTGATCTGCTGCAGATTCAGTTCGAGTGCTGCGGGAACAGTGTGTATCGAGACTGGTTCCAGGTCCAGTGGATCAACAACCGCTACCTGGACATGGCCAGCAGTACTGTGGTGGAGTAAGTGGAGCCAGATCTGCTAGGGGTCTTTTGGAATCTCTTTTGGATTGGAGAGGATCCTTGTTGATCCCAGTAAATCCTGATAGAGATTTGTTGTGTGTCTCATAGATTCCAACATTTTCTCGTAGATCCTAGAGAGTACTGCATATGTTTACTGCTAGATAGGCAGTGAACACACCTTTTAAATCCAGCTTGATGTTTGAGTCTGTCAGAGTGTTGACGATCATGCTACATTAAAGGTATGAACACAAAGCAAATTTTAAAACTATAGAGGAAAGATTAGTGGAATGTGAAAATATGAGTTCTTGCAGATGAGTGGAGAGCAGGTCACACTGAACTTCAACAAATCTGGTTATTCTACATCAAAAGCCTCCACTGAATGTGGAGTGTTTAGTTACAATTCATGTATGTTCTGTCACCTGACTGATGACAGAACACATGAACAACCTCTACAGGTAGCGAAACCTGAAACACCAACAAAAATCTTGTTGAACCCAGTTGTTCTTTTGGGTTTAGTGGGTCCTCTTGGATTATCTGGTGAATGGTTGGGTCTAATAGATGCTAAATGTTGGATTCCGGTGGATCGGTTCAGATCCAGATGAGTTTGCTTGGACTCTGTATTGCAGCAATAGAGGATCCAGCTGGACTGCAGTTGATTTTGGTGGATACCTACCTGCTTATGGAAGCTAGTAGGTTTGAAGGTGCACTACTTGCTCACAGACACTTTAAAGGATTTAAATATCTGTTTTGTGTTACGCTTTACACCAAAAGAACAGAAATGCTTATAAACGTGTCAGATCAGAGACTCTTACTGTAAATTGAACAGATACAAGTACATTGTTTTGTTGCACTGTTTAACCCACCCTTGTTTGGAAACATGTATCTACAATAAGATGAGCTCATTCACTGACAGATGCTAAGAGATCCTGCAGACACCCTGTGACGGGTGGGTTTTGTCTGGCTTTGTGGGCACCTGTGTCATTTGTTTTAATGAACATTACCTGATGAGGGTCTAAGGATGGAAACCTCAAAGACAACATGAGTCAGTTCATAGAGACAACATGAGTCAGTTCATAGAAACAACATGAGTCAGTTCATAGAGAGCAGAAGTATTTGGTTCCTTCACAGTTTTTTAAAAAAATTCTAGCACTGGTTCTTCAGTGGTTATATTAAACTTCTCCTTCATTGATGAGAAAACTGTCATGAGTCAACATGAGGGTTTGGAAAGTGTGGCACGTCATCACATTAAAATTCGCCACTGCAGAAGATCTCAGTAGATCTGCTGAACTGTCCTTAACAAACATGAACAGGAATGTGAGAAAGTAAGAAGTACTGATGTCAGCAGGCAGTAAACAGATTTAGGCCACTGTCTCATTGCAGTTCAGGCTGGAAGCTACTGCAGTCAAATGTCAGCGGCTTAATGCGATTTCACCAACTGGGTTCATTTCAGGTTCAAGACACTCAATATAACCCATCTGCAGGCTCTACACACAGTCTGTGATCGTCAACAACACACTGTGCACACGTTTGATGGATGAACGTAGTATGAACGCATAGTAGCTATTGCAGTAGTCATAGCTGTTGTAGTTGGTGGTCAGGGCAGTAGTCATAGTAGCTGTAGCAGTAGTCAGCAGTTGTTGGACTAGTCATAGTAGTTGTTGCAGAAGTCGTAGCCATTGTAGTTGGTGGTTGTAGCAGTAGTCATAATAGCTGCTGCAGTAGTCAGCAGTTGTTGCAGTAGTTGTAGCAGTTGTTGGGGTAGTCATAGTAGTTGTTGCAGTAATCATAGCAGTTGTTGCAGTAGTCATAGTAGTTGTTGCAGTAGTTGTAGCAGTTGTTGCAGCAGTCATAGTAGTTGTTGCAGTAGTCACAGCAGTTGTTGCAGTAGTTATAGCAGGTATTGTAGTAGTTGTAGCAGTTGTTGCAATGGTCACAGCAGTTGTTGCAGTAGTCATAGTAGCTTTTGTGATAGTTGTAACAGTTGTTGCAGTGGTCATAGTAGTTGTTGCAGTAGTCACAGCAGTTGTTGCAGTAGTCATGGTAGCTGATGCAGTAGTCATAGTAGTTGTTGCAGTAGTCGTAGCAGTTATTGCAGTAGTCATAGCAATTGTTTCAGAAGTCATAGTAGTTGTTGCAGTAGTCATAGTAGTTGTTGCAGCAGTCATAGTAGTTGTTGCAGTAGTCATAGCAGTTGTTGCAGTAGTGGCAGTCACTTACAGCAGGCTGTCTGCTCCTTGCTTGCAGCCGTCTGAGGAGTAATGTGGATGGGAAGTACCTGATGGATGGTGTTCCCTTCAGCTGCTGCAGCACCCTCTCCCCTCGGCCCTGCATCCAGCACCAGGTCAGCAACAGCTCGGCCCATTTCAACTATGACCAGCAGAGCCAGCAGCTTAACCTGTGGAGGCGAGGCTGCCGGCAAGCCTTGATGGACCACTACACCAGCATCATGCAGTCCATTGGCCTCATGGTACTCCTTATCTGGCTGTTTGAGGTACTACAGCCTTGGCTGATTCACACACCAATCATTCACATTGATTTCAAAATCCAGGAAATCTGTGTCATCTGTGAGTGTCCAGTACAGAAACTAAAGCTGTTGTTGTGGATCCAGTTTGGATTTGTATTAAAACTCAGTGTACTTTACTAAAATTGGGCATCAGATTGGGGGTGGGGAGGGTGCTGTACATCACGCAGTGACACATTACTGAGTGAAGGGATGGCAGAGACAACCTGGGTTTGAACATTGTGAACTTCTTGTAGGAGACTTTCTGCCAAATTATTAAAAAGTTATTAAATCATACCCCCCCACACACCCACACACACACACACACGCACACACACACACACACTCGTCCACTCCAGTACATTGATGTAGACAACAGACAGAAAAGCTTTTCTCCTACATTGTATGAATTTGGTTGATTTTTTTAAACCAATGTTACACCAGTAAACAATATTCCGTCGATGTGCAGTTACTCATGTTTTTCTTCTGCTACCAGCTGCTGGTTCTGACTGGAGTCCGCTACCTGCAGACAGCCATGGAGAACGTTCTCCGGCTGGGTGATCCAGACTCAGAGTCTGATGGCTGGATTCTGGAGAATAGCCTGGCTGAAACAGCACGGTCCAACTTTAATGTCATCAAGAACATGGGGAAGTGCTATCAGGCCGACAACGACCCCAACATCAATGTCCCGACTGCTGCCGCTGAGCAAGAGGTGGCATCACAGCAGGTCCAGATCCCTGTGAGCAGCTAGCATCCAGCCTTAGGCTCCTCTGAAAGACAAGCAGGAGCTGGAACTTGTTTGGTTCAAAATGTCCAAGGCCTCAACTAATGCTGTGGTGACACCTCTGTAACCTAGGCCATGAATCACTTCCAGCTCCAGGAGACTCTGAGCTGAGCCATCCTCTGAGAGTTTTCATCCTGAGAAGCTGCAGTAAAGCTCAAAAGATAGTGTGCAGAATTAAAGTTTTTAGAAACGTTCTAAGGCCAGCTGTTGCCTTTCCTCAGCTCTGCAGGACTGATGCAAAGAATTCTGTCTGTCTTCAGATGGAAGTGAAGTTTAAATGAACTACTTCAACCTGCCTGAACACAGTGTTTTCAGTTTTTGATATTTCATGAGGAGATGAGTAATAATCATTCCAAACCTTGACAAGGTCATTTTTGTGTATCAAAAAAACAGATTTGTACCTTTGAGTGTTTATTTGTGCTTTTGAATGTACTGATTTACAAAAGTGCTTAAAATAACATGTGGGTTTGTCCAGAACCAGCGAGACAGCTGATTTCTTAGAATGATGGTAGAAACGTCGTCCATGAAAAGAAAAACAGGCTGCAGAAACGAAGCAAAGAATCATCAAATTTTCATCCACGAAGCAGACATCTTTCATTAGTACAAAGCTGAGCTCTGATTGGTTCTTTACATCAGAGTAACAATGATCAAAACTGTTACTGTGAGGTTCATCACTTACGACAAAACAAAGCTGCTGGGTGGAAGAACAATATGCTGACATTTAGCAGCTATAATGTTAACCATCTTAGGTTAGCTTGTTAGCATGCTAACATTAGCTAGCTAGCATAGACAAAGATCAGCTGGAGCTGATTAAAACAGTTCTGCAGGTCTTTGGTCATCTGATAAAGTAGTGGAAACATTAAGATGTTGACCTGATGATGGTGCCAGATGACAAGTCATCCATTCTGTTTGCTCCATTGATTCAAACATTCATAGGGTGCTAAATGCTAAATATGTCCGCAGAAGTGAGACAGTGTGCTGGAGTTTCTTTTATTGATATGCACTCCACCCTCCTCTGATGCACCTGTCACACATTCAGGTGTGCAGAGATTTTCTGTAATACTCCAAAGACCAGAGGTTCTAGAGTCCTGGAGGGTCCAGGGTTCCCCAGATTATAAAGTTCAGGGGTTACGGTTTGGATTTATTTATAGTGAAAAAATACATATTGTGCAGTCAATGCCATCTGACCTTCTGTTTCTGAGAAAAATACAATAATAATAACAAGATAATTTTAAAAATATGTTTGTTTTTTTAACTTTATGTATTAAAAATTAGCCTATAGCCACTAGGGGGTTCAGGAAGCTTCATGAAACCAAACTTAGCTCATACTAATGTGTGCATTGAACTGGGAACATTGGTGGATGACCATCAAATCACAGGGTTTCCCCCTCAGTCAGAAACAAACAGAGACAAACTGGACAGAGGACAACATTAAAGAACTAAAGTTTACATAGAGGTTACAGTTTATTCTCTATTGACAGGCAAGACCAGCTGCTGTGTGCTGTTTGGCAAGCAGTGTTAATGTCACACAGTGGCAGGTCTCCCAACATGGTGATGGAGTAAAAAACTCTGTTTCAGTGTCATTTACAACCTGTCTGTGTGTCTGTCTGTGTGTCCATCTTTTTGTCTGTGTGTCTGTCTGTCCATCTTTCTGCCTGTCTATCTGTCTGTATATCTGTCCGTCTGTCTGTCCATCTTTCTGTCTTTCTGTGTGTCCGTGTGTGTGTGTCTGTCTGTCTGTCTTACTGTCTGTGTGTGTGTCTGTCAGTCAGTCTGTCTGTGTGAGTTTCACACACATGGACACACTCATGGCGCATTGAGTG
>JAQFJA010000010.1:24209244-24222622 GCA_029874485.1 Naso brachycentron | reverse complement strand
TATGCGGTAAAAGTACTGCAGTGTTGTCATCATCATGCAGTTAAAGTATTGCAGTATTTTTAGCTTCATATAGTAAAAGTACTGCATTATTTTCAGCTTCATGTAGTAAATGTCCTGTTGTGCAGTAAAATGTCTGGTTCTGTGTGACACCATCAGCTTGTTCAGACTGAAGCATCAGTGTGGGAGTGTCATGTGACTGTTGGAGCTGCTGCAGGTGGAGACACCTTGAACACTTTATGTACAGTTAGCTGGTTTGGTCCAGTGGTTCCCAACATGAGGGTCAGGCCCCTTTTAGGGTCATCACATAAATTCTGTTCAGACAGGAAGTGGGTGACAGAGTGTGCTGCCGTCAGGGACGCTCAACCTGCAGCATCAGCACGACAAACATCACTTTGGTGACAGAGAGAGCTTTACCTCCACTGTCTTTATGGCTCTCACTAACAAACACATCAGTGTTTCATAATGAGCTCATTTCATATGCAGACAAACAGGGCAAGGGGGCGGGGCCTCCTGTCTGCAGGTTCACGTGTGTCGGACTCCATCACAGCAAATGTGTCAGTGCATCTGTCCTTTAAAGTCTCTGTTCTCTTCCCTGATTTCAAAAATGTGTTCACCGCAAGAAGCCATGAGATTAAAGGAATCTGTGATGTGACTCCCACAGTGAACCATACTTAGTAAAAACAAGAGTAACTAGTAAAAACAAGAGCTACTGTAGTAAAATCAAGAGTAACTGTATTAAAATCAAGAGTAACTCGTAAAAACAAGAATAACTGTTGTAAATACAAAAGTAACTGTGGTAAAATCAAGAGTAAGTGTGGTAAAAACAAGAATAACTGTGGTAAAAACAAGAGTAATTTGTATAAACAAGAGTAACTGTAGAATATAAATTCTGTGCAAGTTGTTAAAATTCTTCAATTTTCAGAAACAAGAAGTGAAATGCTCCACAGCTGATGTGCAGTCAGAGTGTCAGGGAATTTTGTAACTTGTCCTGAAGGTGGCGCTGCAGGAACATTAACACTGTGTTAAGGGAGGTCGTTCGTCCTCTGAGGAGCAGGAACATGTGACCTCAGTGCTGCGGCTAGAACATCTCATCCACAGCGGTCGGAGAGATTTACTGATCCTGAATCAGACTCAGTCCTAAAAGATTGTTTTGATTTGAGAAAAATTGGTTGACTTCATGATTTTAAAAAGCAGATAATTCCACTGAATGCAGATCAATCCTGAATTCAAAGATAGAGCCTGCACACACGTACACACACACACATACACACACACACCCTCGTGTCGGTGATGAATAATTTAAAGCTGCAGGAGAAAGTGCTCGGTCACCACAGCAGACTGATGTGAGCAAACTTCACCATCACTCATCAGAGAGTGAGCCTTCTGAGCACATTCAGTGTGTCCTGAGGGTGGCGCTATGACAAACATCTTGAGGTCATTAAAATCAACGGTGTTCATCCTCTGGAGAGCAGAAAGGGCCGTCTGTGGATATCCACTTCAGCGTGATCAGGCTCCGCCTCTGAACTGTCACATGACTTCACGATGGATCAGAAAAGATCTGCTAACCGATGTTTGACCCTGAGTCCAGATGGAAGCCAGATACATTTTGAAAGACACATGAGGACTCTTCCTCCTGAGCCGTGTGCCAATCAGCACGCAGCAGCAGTGACCACTCATGGGAAAGCTGAGCCATGTGATCAACCATCCATTGATTAGTTTGCAAAGTCTCCAGGCTTCAAGCAGCACCAGAGGGTCAGGAAGGAGGAGGAGGAGGAGCCAGCGAGGGCAGATGGACATCGGATATTGATCAGTTATGGATTGGTCACAATGGACTTTAGTCAAAATATTGCAGTGGAACCTTAATGTCATCACTTCCTGTTTGGCACAGATGCTCAGCTGGTCACAGTGGTTTTGAGTAAAATGTGAAACACTGCCGATGAGTGACGTCACTCTCGTGATGAAACCAAAAAGATGCGGTTGCAATGAAGACAAATACACTCACATGTCTCATCTGCTCCACATTGTTTCAGTGCTTTGCTCAGAGGCACTGCGGCAGAGCTGAAGGGAGAGAGAGAGCCAGAGCACGTGACCTTCAGCGGGCTCTCTGTCCAATGGAATGAATGGACCCTAAATAGGAGCCAATGAGGAGCGGGGGGCGGGTATAAAAAGCAGAGAGCCGCTTTAATCCGCAGCAGCAGCAGAACAGGATCCGCATCGGACCACATCCCAGCACAGTGAACTGACAGGTAGGAACACCTTCGATCCCAACCAATCACAGCACCACTGATCAACTCATCGATACATCAGCTGTCCAGTTTATCATGCGTGAGGAGGCACGCGCTCTGCGGGATGACACAGATCAGAGGGTGTCAGCCCTGTGATGGGCTCGCAGAACAAAGGAGCAGGTTGCAGGCAGACACACGGGCTGTTTACTTTTTGTTTACTGTTTGTTTGTTGCTTATTTGCATGCTGCAGAGATGCAGAGAGCCCGTCTACCTGCCGCCTGTCTGTCCCTGTCTGCCTGTCTGTCTGCATCCAAACGACCTTGCAGTCCGTCCTGTCTGCAGGTGTTGCGCAGTCACCAGCGGACAAACACAAATCTGCGGTTTCTCTCATCAAGCTTCTTTGATGTCGCGCACAAACATGAAAATATCAACAGCGTTCGTCTGTAAAGAAGATTTGAGGCTGTAAATGTGCGAGTTGAAACAAAAGGCCCCTTAAATAAATCCACCTTAAATCCAGTCAGGCGTAAAAGCACGTTAATCTGCAGGAGGACAAAGTGCGACAGAGGAGACGCTGCGGCTTTTTGTTCGCCGTGTGACGTCAAATTCAAGATTATTTCATCTGTTTGTTTATCTAAAAACGGTTTTGTTTTTTTCTCTGTGACGCTGTTTATTGCCGCGTCTCTATATCGGCTCAGGAGCATCTTTAAAGCGGAGACAGACTGCGCATGCTCCGCGGCATGTTCATGCGCTCGCACCTTTGTCTTTTTGACGGGATAATTTCGTCGTTGAGCCGCTGCTGCCACATTCCTGTTGAATTGTGAAGAGCCAGTCAATAAACTCACCCAAAAGCCGCTAGATACCCGGTGTTCGTGTCGGTTTGAACGAACAGAACCCGGTCATGTTCGGCAGCATCTGCTAGAGGTGACCGGGGCGTCGCGCGGTGCAGCGGCCGCGCTCGGAAGGGTTAATCCCGGCCTGCTGCTGCGTCACTCTGGCGGCCTCCGCACATCATCATCATCGGCCTGCGTGTCCCGGTTTAGAGTCGCGCTGATCCCCTCCAGGCTTCACTGATCCGAGCCGAGCAGATCAGAAGCGGACGGGGGCGATCAGGAGGTCTGAGATCATAATCAGTCATTCTGGTGTGAGATCAGATTCGAACACGGTCAGGCTGACTGTAACGGTAACTGTAACTAAGTACGGCAGTAGCAGTACTTCACTTTACCTCTCGGTTTCCACTTTACACCTACCTCAGTGTGACGCAGTTTTCCAATAAACCGGTTCAACACATTGATGCTTCAGTAACTCCAGACTTTCACCATTATTACATCATGTTTATTCACGTAAAAAGCTGATCTCAGTCCTGTTTCTTTATTTGTCACATTTTGGTTTAGGCCTATGAATGGATTTTCTATAATATTGATGCTGATATTTTGCTGAACGGCCTTTTACTCCCCGATAAACAAACTAATATAATCTGTAATATTAGAAAAGATATTAATGTGAAGGAACATCACAATCCACAACACTGTTCTGTGTACATTTTTATGTTAATGAATAAATATTTTACATCTTTACAAACGCGATGGAAGATGAATTCATTTGGTCAGTTAAAAGTCTGACCTAGAGTTTCATGCAATGCTGGAAATTACAGATTCAGTTCATGAATGTGACATCCACAGTAGATGTGAGGATTCACGTGTTCTTGATCACAACAGTTGTGTTCATATATCAGCAGAAAAATGTACAAATCTAAAGCAAAACTATAGGTGATGCACATTCAGCCACCTCATCATCATCATCAGGGCGGCCTTGGTCCTTCATGATGAAGGTTACCCTGCATGAGTCTGTACGACTGTGGCCCCCCTCGGCTCTCTCTGCTTCTGACTGTGTTGTAGTGGACTGAACTGGTACAGGTGCTTCAGTTTCTTTTTTTTTTGTCTTATTATAAACTGAGTCAGTTGTTTGTTGTTGTTTGTCAGATTGAGGTAGATTTTTTGGACTTTGGGAACCATGGACATTTGGATTATTGTGGGCCATTGGTGGATGGTCAAACAGATCTGAAAGGAGCAGATTTGTCTGAATTGTCCAGCTTGAAGTTGAAGTCAAAACCAGATGTGATGCATATTTAATCAAATGCTGCCGTTATGTGAATTGCAGGCGTGTGTGTTTATATGTTGAATCTCTAACTGCTCCCAGGTCAGCAGCCCGGACGTCATCATGCCTTTCGGAAACACCCACAACAAGCTGAAGATGAACTACTCATCGGAGCAGGAGTACCCCGACCTCAGTCAGCATAACAACCACATGGCCAAGGTGCTCACGCCCGAAATGTACGCCAACCTGAGGGACAAGGAGACGCCCAGCGGATTCACCCTGGATGACGTCATCCAGACCGGCGTTGACAATCCAGGTAACAAGCTGATCCAGGTAACAACCCCAAACCCAGATCCCCAGTCCCACACCTAAACCTTTCCCTGGTGTTACTTGTCACCTTCACACAGAGACATTCTGTTCTGGGCTTTAGCTGCTGCTTGATAATATACTAATTGGATTCACTCGGTAGATCAGGTTAATTTCTGCTCGTTAATTCCCCCACAAGGACGTGACACTTACTTCCTGTCTGATGGCCTAATCCTCCTTTTTGAACCCAACTTAATCTATTGAGCTGCATTCGGGCAAAACCTTTGCACACACATGAAGGTCTACACAAAACAAACAGTTGATGTTTATTTCTCCAAACGTAAACAACTTATGAAAAGGGGGCCATCAGCACAAAAAGGGCATCCACTGAAAACAAAAAGCAGGATGAGCAGCAAATTGTCAGCCATGTCGTGTCCCTGCAGGTCACCCGTTCATCATGACGGTGGGCTGCGTTGCTGGAGACGAGGAGACGTACGAAGTGTTCAAAGACCTGCTGGACCCAGTGATCGAAGACCGCCACGGAGGATACAAACCAACAGACAAACACAAGACGGACCTGAACGCTGAAAATCTGCAGGTAAACAACAACAACAGCAACAACAAACTGAGCAATGAAAAAGCTGCAAGTAAACAACAACAACAACAAAAAAGTGACCCTTTAAAAACCTGCAAGTAAACAACAACAAATTGAGCCCCTAAAAACCCACAGGTAAACATCAACAACAACAACAACAACAACAACAACAACAAACTGACACTTTAAAAACCTGCAGGTAAACAACAACAACAACAAACTGAGCCTGAAAAAATCTGCAGGTAAACAGCAACAACAAACTGAGCTTTTGAAAACCTGCATGTAAACAACAACAACAACAAACTGAGCCTGAAGAAATCTACAGGTAAACAACAACAAACAGAGAGGTCACGGGCCTGTGTTATAAAATGAGTTCAGCTTATCCTGGATCTCTTTGCGTTACCCGGCTTCAGCAGCATATGACCAATCACAAACATGGACTGAGCAGTAAGTAGCAGCAGAGCAACATGTTTTAAATACGACGAGGAAACTAATAATTCAGAGGGAAAACAGTTGCAGCTGTTAGACGAAGGAAGATGAGAAAAAAATACAGTCTACAGTACAGACTGTGAATGTGTAAAACATTTAATATCACTGTGAAGGTAATAAAAGAAACATTCATGCAGCGATGAGTGCTGGATCACTAAATGTTTATAATTTTTGAACTGCTGCGTGACAGAAAGCTCTTCCTGACGGCTTTCACAGCCTATTTAATGTGACTGCGACATCATTAGGGCACAAATATATCTAATTATTATTAAATGTGTGTTTCGCATGATGCTACTTAAACTTAGGAAGCTCCATTAAAAAATGTATTTTAGACTCGGGATCCAAATGGACTTTGGGGTAATTAAAAATCACATAAAATATAATTCAAAGTGGTAAGCCTTAAGTATAATTAACTTTGATATCTTAAAGTCCTAAAGGGAAAATGCGTCAATGCTTCATTCATTCTCTGCAGCAGACGGTTTAAGAAGCTCACACAGATAAATCATTCTTATAAAAATCATCAGATAAATTTAAAGAGCTTTGTCGCTCTGCGAACACTCTTTCCCTCCTCAGAGACTCTCTCATGATCCGCGCTCTGAGCTCCACAGGATCTTTTCTAAATAACGATGTCATTCTCCAAGAGAACTGATTGATCTGATTGGTCAGTGGGCAGAGCGTTTATACCCGCTGATCTCATATCTTGAATGTAACCTGCTCTGGAGCAGCAGGTTACGTTCGAGCACTTTTTACAACACAAGTCAGCATTCGTACATTGACACATTAATACAAAGCTGACCTGCTCATCAGGAACTCAAACACACATTCACACAGCAGTCTCACAGCCATCAGGAGCAGTTTGAAGTTCAGTGTTTTGCTCAAGGACAGCTCGACATGTAGACCAGAGGAGCCAGGGTTCAAACCATCGACATTCTGATTGATAGACAACCCGCTCTACTTACTGAGCCACAGCTGCAGCTGTGGAGCAGAGATAATAAAAAGAGCCATAGGATGAGTGCTGGATCACAAAATATCTGCAGCAGAGTTAAACATCCGCGCAGGAAGTTAACTTGCTGCTGCGTGACATTCAGAAGGTTTACCATGAGAGCACCAACACATCTGATTATTGCATTTATATATTTACTCATTCATTACGTATTCAAACAAACTCACATGGAAAAAAGGACACAAAAGATCAAAGAAAAACGGATTTACAAAGCAACAGCTGGAGCTGCGTCTCTCCACAGAACCAATATTAGCATGTTGATTAAAAACAAGGATTTCATTAAGCTGCCAAAAATAAATGTTTGAGATGTGTTCAGGTGGAACTCTTGCAGCCACAAACAGTTCACTCACATCGATTATGTGTCTTCAGAAATATTTTAATTGTATCATGATAGTCGCTGATATGAGGCTCACTGCTTACATGTGTAGTTCTGAGGCTTTGTGATGGTTTTTTCCTTCAGGTGTAGCCTCGGCAGCTCTAACCAGTTTGGAGCAAAGCAAAAAACACAGCATGATTTAAAGCAGTATCAGCAGTTTACAGTAAAAGTACAGCAAGTATAAGGCTTTAGTATTTCGATTAGTCTCTGCACTTTCTCTTATGGTCTGAGCTTTGTGGGATCTTTGAATGATGATGTTATTTTTCATAGACTTGATTGATCTGATTGGGCGGGGCGTTTATGCTGCTGATACCATAATTTTATCGTATCCTGCTCCAGAGCAGGTTAGGCATTCAGCATAAAGTCATCGTGGTGATGTACATACAATTTATGTAAGACTGAAAACTCAGAGTTAAACCTGAGGTTATCTTGCTAACCGCTAATCCTGCTTTGTAAAATTTAGCCCCCAGAAAACCAAAAACCAGCATGTAAGCGATAACAAACTGACGTGAGCAGAACAGCAGTGGAGTCACTTCCAGTGTTTTTGTCCATTGAGCAGACCGATAGTTCTGGTTCTGGTGTGTCCTCTAATGTCCTCGTTCTCTGTTGCCTTTCAGGGTGGAGATGATCTGGATCCAAACTACGTTCTGAGCTCTCGGGTTCGGACTGGACGGAGCATCCGCGGCTTCTGTCTGCCACCGCACTGCAGCCGTGGAGAACGCCGCGCCATTGAAAACCTCTCCATTGAAAGTATGGCATCACAGATGAAGCTTCCTCAGGCACACTGATCTGAACAAACTCGTGTATTTGAAATGTTTCCTCCACTGATGGAAAAGGCAGAAATGAAGGAAGTGTGTCTGTGTCGTCTCTGTTCTGTTCGTCGTGTCAGGAGTTTCATGTCACCACTTCGCAGTTTAGATTCATCCTGTAAAAACCCTCCAGAAGCACTCACTGTTTCATCTGATGATGCCTTCAGGGACACTCTGATGCTGGGAGGACAGACATGTCTCTCCCTCACTGAGTTACAGAGGAGGAACATAGTCTTCATCAGTCTGACTGGTCTTTTTTTAGATAGTTTCCCATCATGCCTCACAGAGCGTGTCAGTGAAGGCAGCAGCAGATCAAACTGTTATGTAACGGAGCTCTGTGTTGCCCTGCTGAGACTCTTAATGAGGCTGAGAGCTCAGACACAGCAGAAGCTCCTCTTTTATATTCAAACCAAACCAAAGTGAACCGGACTGAACCGGACAGGCTGAAAGCAGCTGAGCAGACTCTGTGTCTCCCCCTGCTGGCCCAAAGCAGCAGCACAGAGAAACAGATCTAACCTTTCACACATTTCCTGACTAAAAACACGTCTTTAAATTGACAAACATCAAAAGTTGAATTCATGGCTCAAACTCTCAGATGATTTGTCTCTGGCTTTTAACTGCTGTGTCTTCTGTCTTTCCTGCTTGGCCAGGGTCCAGCAGGAGACGAGGGACTTCACCTCTCAACATTGTCAGTGATGAATGCACTTCTGAAATCCTTGTTTGACCTGCTGCAGTGTTTCTCTTCAGCTGAAAGCTTGAGTTTGAAACAGGAGAACCTGCAGGCAGTAAAAATGGGGCCCAGAGTTCAGGCTGTCAGGCAGTAGCCCGATGGTTTCTGACCTCCTGTATGTTGCAGGTCTGGACATCCTGGACGGGGACCTGAAGGGGAAGTACTACGCTCTGAAGAACATGACAGAGGAAGAGCAGCAGCAGCTGATTGATGACCACTTCCTGTTTGACAAGCCCGTGTCCCCACTGCTGCTGGCATCTGGCATGGCCCGTGACTGGCCCGACGGCCGCGGCATCTGGTGAGCATGTTGACCTCTTACACCAAGGATTTGTGTGACATGTTGGAATAATCGAGTGTTTGCTGCAGACCTCACTGAATCTACTCCCAAACATTTGCATGTTTGTTGAAACACACAAAAAAAGGTTTTTTGGTTGAAAGGAGGTGACTCCCTGTCCTCCTGTGATAAAACCCACGCTCTTGCCTGCAGGCACAACGACAACAAGACCTTCCTGGTTTGGGTGAATGAGGAGGATCACCTGCGTGTCATCAGCATGCAGAAAGGAGGCAACATGAGGGAGGTGTTCAACCGCTTCTGCACCGGACTTACCAAGGTAAACTGCTGCTCACGCACTTCCTGTTTCCAGAGAGGTTGTCTTTGACAAGGGAGAACTCTGTGACATCTGAGCGGCAATGTCCTCTTTACCTGACACCTGTCTTTCTGAACCTGTGGCAGATCGAGGCCTTGTTTAAAGAGCGAGGTCACGAATTCATGTGGAACGAACACCTGGGCTACGTCCTCACTTGTCCATCTAACCTGGGGACGGGACTAAGAGCCGGAGTCCACGTCAAACTGCCGAACCTCAGCAAGAATGACAAGTTCGGAGAGATTCTGAAGAGGCTGAGGCTGCAGAAGAGAGGAACAGGTAAACTTCAGCCAATCACGGTGCATGTTACTGCACCGTGGACTTAAAGCAATAAATGAACTGTGACGTGGAAACAGTTGACAGTGTTCGTTGCACACTGAAAATAACTGGATCTGAGTCAGAAAATAATGATTCCCGAGAAATGTTGCCAGATTGGGTTTGTCATGGACATGGTTATTAGGATTCAATAACCAGATCCAACATGGCAACCCCGCAGAAAGCCTCTGAGCAGACGGGTCTAATCCAGAGAACACTCTGATAACCAGTGTGAGAACGAGCTGTCAGCATTCCTGTTTGCAATGTGTTCATGGATGTACAAACACCCACACACACACACGTGCGCGCAGCCTCTTGTCAGATGATTTTAGGCCTCAAGGACTTTTTCATTCTTGATGCTTGTGTAAAAGGATCTGACAGTTTGAGCGATGAGGATTTTTCAGTGACGTAATGTTAATACTTTGTACAGCCGAAAATCAGGGCCATAGCTCCTCCTAGTGGAAAAAAGACACCACTGATTTAACCACCAAAGTCTTAAAATGAATCAGATCATTTCACTCAGTTTCACCTGCAGATGAAATAACTGTGCAGTAAACAAATAATCAACATAAACACGAAACTAAAAAAATTCGGTTGTGTTCCCCGCAGGTGGAGTGGACACGGCAGCGGTGGGCGGAGTCTTTGACATCTCTAACGCGGACCGCCTTGGCTTCTCAGAGGTGGAGCTGGTTCAGATGGTGGTGGACGGAGTCAACCTGCTGGTGGACATGGAGAAACGTCTGGAGGCCGGAGAGAGCATCGACGACCTGATGCCTGAACAGAAGTGAACTGTGGCACTGTAACCTCTGACAACCCCCTCACTCCCCCCTCCTCACCCCTCACTACCAAACCCCTTGCCCCGCCCCGCCCCCTCTCACTGTAACCAATGAGAACCTGTCCTGAAGCTGCAGGACGTCTAGAGCCACTCAGTTAGACTACAGATTTCCAACATGTGAAGGATTTTCTATTTCCTGTCTCCACCTGTTGGACTCATTAACACCTGAAATATCTAATAAAGTCTGTGTGGCCCCGAACTAAACACCTGCTGCTGCTCACCTGTCCTCATTCAGCCTATACACGCACACACACACACAGGTGACACAAAGAGTTCAGATCTAAAGACACTGAACATATGACTTTTTCACATTTTCATCATAAAACAACAAAGTCTATGATTTACTCAAAATATGGTCTCGAATCAATGAAGCAGATGCTGAAAATGAAACGAAACAACAGCTGAAAGATGATGTCAGGCATGTTAAAGGGATGGTTCAGGTTTTTGTAGTCAGGTTGTGGGAGGTTCTTCTCCACAGTCAGTGCGTCGTCGTCTGCAGTTCATGAGGCAGCAGAGAACACTCTGATGTGGACAGCAGCACACGTTTACCAAAATAATCAGTTTGTTACATTCAGAATGACGCCACAGCTTTCACTGTTTCCAACAGAAAGTTCGAGCAGTGAAATCACTTCAAAGCCACCAGACTCGTCCTAAATGAATAAGTTCACTCTGCAGGACACAGAAGCTGTTAGTCCACTCTGGCCTCTGTCCGTCAGATCGTTGGTGTGATTTTGAATTTTGAGATTTCAAACTGGCCCTGTAACATCACAAAACATTTCTCAAAGACAACCAAAGGAGAGAGCGCGTAGCAACTGAAGTTTACCGCTGAGCGTCGTGTACCGGAACTCCTGCTGCTTGTCCAAAGTGACAGTGCCACCCACTGAAGGTAAAAACCTCAACCATCCCCTTAATGTACCAACGAGCAGCATTTGTCTGTTGCAGATTAAAGTTGGCCTCTCCTCCCCGCCCTCACACTGGGCACGCTGTCATTGGCTGGAGGTTACGCGCACGCACACACAGCAAAAGCAGAAACCACAAGCAGGGGGCGGCATCCCTGCACACTTCCTGTGAGAGATGACTAACAAGGTTATCTCCAAATGAGATGCCTCATTTTTACTCCAAAAACAAGTAACAGGTTTGTCCATCAGCTGAGCCGAGGTCTTATCTGTGAGGCGTTCAATGACCTGACGAAGAGTTCACACTTAACATTTACACATGGTGCTTCCTTCAAATCTAATGAAGAAAAAAAAATAAAGACAGGAAGTGAAGATAGGGGGTGAAAATGTTTCAGTCTGTCAGTCACTGATCAGCTGAGATGAGTCATCAATCACACAGAGCTGCTTTTCCTCCTCTGACAAGAAAACTTGAATATTTAAAAAAAAAAAAAACCTTTTTGATGTGAGGAAGTTTGAAAACTCCTCCATCTGTGAACAGGTTTCATTTTCTGTTGTTTTAAATGTCAACATGTCATCTGACCAATCACATCACTTCACTGACACATTATCTTTGTCATTCAGCCTTCATGTTTGTGACTCAAATTGTGAATGAAGACAACTTAAACTGATTCAGTCTGATGAACGAGCTTAGAGCTGATTGGCCATGGCCCCTCTGGGCTCCTGTAGTTTTCCTGTCAGTTAAAGAACAGGCACTGGAGACAGGAAGCTGTGCTGCGTTCAAGGTCTTTAATGACACAGGTGAACCGACGACAGTCAGCTGACTGCTCACATGTACAAAAGAGACAAATCAACATGAACATCAGGCAAGTCAGACAAACTATTTACATTCTCACACACGACTCACACATACATGACCCGCCCACTGTCAGTGTGACTCCGCCTTCTTATTTACCTGCAGCTTAGTCACCACAGACAATCTTGCAAATAAACAAATGTAAAGCACAAGACAACACTTCCTGCATCCTCTTCAAAACCACTGGACTCCAGGTCCCATGATCCTTTGCAGCTGTCGGCAATGTCCATTCATCCAGAAGTGCAATGTGAAGCTGCCCCTGCTGTGCTTGGGCAGGTGAGGGAAACCCCGTACAGACGGACAGACAGCCGGGCATCTGCAGGTTCCAACAAATCAAATTTAAGAGTTTTTGAGACCTTGATGAATGTAATTTAGGATTTAATTCACATCCAAACAGGCAAAAAAGAACAGAGAATTAGAGCTGCAACAGATTACTTTAGTAATTGAGTATTCTATTGATTATTCCCACCATTAATCTGGTACTTGGATGAGAAAAATTGCGTGCACTGCAATTTTTTTTTTCATTTAATGATGTTTGCTTTGTTCAAGGACAACAATTATAAACACAAGAGAAAGTAAGACTTCCATTAACAATGGGTTTCTTAAGAAAAAAAAAAAAAAAAAAAAAAATCAACATTTTTATTGCAGGAATAGCTAAAATATTTTTCTGTGTTGAAACCATCCATTCTACAACTCTGTGACTTACTGAAAGAAAGTATAATTAATTGTTAGATTTATTGCTGGGCCTAAAAGAATTTGTACAGAAATACTTTAAATATGAGTCCTGCATCTTCAGTCTACCACACAGCTGGTGTGTTCGATTGGTGCTTTTTATTTTGATTTAAACAAACTGACTGCAGCATTTTCTTTTCTGAGTTTTTACTGTAGGTGCAAACAGTAGCTCAGATAATGTACAGACACAAACCTGGTCAGGTATGCACCACACTGATTTACATTCTGAACGAGTTGTCACGTGTGGCTATAACTAACATACAGTCTTCACTGGCCTTGATCTCTGCTCGCTCTAGTGTTGGTTCATGTTAACTGACCTTTTGCTAAGCTCCACCCTCTGACACAACCAGGCCAACCAGAATGTAGCAATTGCCATCTCTGCTCAAGGGTCTGACAACTACGTGGCTGTGCTCCTTTAAAACTCATGCAATCTTTTCAGATTTTTGTCATTTTCAGGCTGGTTCTGTGGATTTCAA